>JALMQS010000025.1:9081677-9183463 GCA_024734495.1 Forficula auricularia | reverse complement strand
TAGCTTTTGGTACATATCGGCCCACAAACATTAGTACTTTATGTCAGTACTTTTTTAGTTTTTTTCTAAATATCTTGAAAATGAGTTAACCAATTTTGATGAAATTTAATATCATAATTAAGTACCTTGGGGACCACAAAAAAGGTTAAATAAAGTTTTTAGTAAAATTATATTTTAAAGTACTTTACTCTAGAGTAAGAGAGTACTTTTTTTAATATTTTAAATTCTTTAAAATTTATTCATTTGAAAGTTTTAATATAGCTCATTTAGCCTTGCTTAAGTAAGAATGGATAGGCTTCTCTCTGTGAAATGCTAAAAATTTGGGAGGAATTTTTATAAGTAACCATAGCAACTGCGTTGTTTTCTTATCCGTTACCTTTGCTGAAGACATAGAGAAATCGATTTTAAACCAAAAATAGCGATTGATTCTCATCTAGTACTTGAGGAATAATCATTCTATATTGGATTTTTGACGTTTCGGTTTTTATTAGTAACCATTGCTGAAGACATAGAGAAATCGATTTTAAACCAAAAATAGCGATTGATTCTCATCTAGTACTTGAGGAATAATCATTCTATATTGGATTTTTGACGTTTCGGTTTTTATTAGTAACCATTGCTGAAGACATAGAGAAATCGACTTTAAACCAAAAATAGCGATTGATTCTCATCTAGTACTTGAGGAATAATCATTCTATATTGGATTTTTGACGTTTCGGTTTTTATTAGTAACCATTGCTGAAGACATAGAGAAATCGATTTTAAACCAAAAATATCGATTGATTCTCATCTAGTACTTGAGGAATAATCATTCTATATTGGATTTTTGACGTTTCGGTTTTTATTAGTAACCATTGCTGAAGACATAGAGAAATCGATTTTAAACCAAAAATAGCGATTGATTCTCATCTAGTACTTGAGGAATAATCATTCTATATTGGATTTTTGACGTTTCGGTTTTTATTAGTAACCATTGCTGAAGACATAGAGAAATCGATTTTAAACCAAAAATAGCGATTGATTCTCATCTAGTACTTGAGGAATAATCATTCTATATTGGATTTTTGACGTTTCGGTTTTTATTAGTAACCATTGCTGAAGACATAGAGAAATCAATTTTAAACCAAAAATAGCGATTGATTCTCATCTTTTTTTGAAACTAGAATAAAGTACTTGAAGAATTTACAGTATTTATAGAAAAGGTTATTATAAAGATATCTTACCTTATCAGCCAAACTCTCGTGGCTTGGACTTGGAATTATCTTACCCCACAGGAAGACACTATTACACTAGAGAATAAATATAAATATACTCGCGAATCATTTCGATTTCGAAGGAATAAGGATCTGTGAAAACAGGGGTTGAAGTTGATTAGGATTAGGGATAGGGATAAGACATGTTTCTTTTGGTAAAAGAATCATGAGCTCACGTGGGCAGGGATACCATGCCCTGAAGTAGGTTTGTACTTTTGTTATCTAAAAGAACAAAGAAGTACACACCTACTCGTTACCCCTTGATAAAGAATTTGGTTTTCCATAAAATAAGAAAACCTTAGTCGTAATCTCAATGTTAGTATTAGAAGGACGAGCAACTACCTGAGGAATAAGGATCTGTGAAAACAGGGATTGAAGTTGATTAGGTTTAGGGATAGGACATGATTCTCTTGGTAAAAGAATCATGAGCTCACGTGGGCAGGGATGGCATGCCCTGAAGTAGGTTTGTACTTTTGTTATCTAAAAGAACAGAGAAGTACACACCTACTCGTTACCCATTAATAAAGAATTTGGTTTTTCATAAAATAAGAAAACCTTAGTCGTAATCTCAATGTTAGTATTAGAAGGACGAGCAACTACCTGAGGAATAAGGATCAGTGAAAACAGGGATTGAAGTTGATTAGGTTTAGTGATAGGACATGATTCTCTTGGTAAAAGAATCATGAGCTCACGTGGGCTGGGATGCCATGCCCTGAAGTAGGTTTGTACTTTTGTTATCTAAAAGAACAAAGAAGTACACACCTACTCGTTACCCATTGATAAAGAATTTGGTTTTTCATAAAATAAGAAAACCTTAGTCGTAATCTCAATGTTAGTATTAGAAGGACGAGCAACTACCTGAGGAATAAGGATCAGTGAAAACAGGGATTGAAGTTGATTAGGTTTAGGGATAGGACATGATTCTCTTGGTAAAAGAATCATGAGCTCACGTGGGCAGGGATGCCATGCCCTGAAGTAGGTTTGTACTTTTGTTATCTAAAAGAACAAAGAAGTACACACCTACTCGTTACCCCTTGATAAAGAATTTGGTTTTCCATAAAATAAGAAAACCTTAGTCGTAATCTCAATGTTAGTATTAGAAGGACGAGCAACTACCTGAGGAATAAGGATCTGTGAAAACAGGGATTGAAGTTGATTAGGTTTAGGGATAGGACATGATTCTCTTGGTAAAAGAATCATGAGTTCACGTGGGCAGGGATGCCATGCCCTGAAGTAGGTTTGTACTTTTGTTATCTAAAAGAACAAAGAAGTACACACCTACTCGTTACCCATTGATAAAGAATTTGGTTTTTCATAAAATAAAAAAACCTTAGTCGTAATCTCAATGTTAGTATTAGAAGGACGAGCAACTACCTGAGGAATAAGGATCTGTGAAAACATGGATTGAAGTTGATTAGGTTTAGGGATAGGACATGATTCTCTTGATAAAAAAATCATGAGCTCACGTGGGCAGGGATGCCATGCCCTGAAGTAGGTTTGTACTTTTGTTATCTAAAAGAACAAAGAAGTACACACCTACTCGTTACCCATTAATAAAGAATTTGGTTTTTCATAAAATAAGAAAACCTTAGTCGTAATCTCAATGTTAGTATTAGAAGGACGAGCAACTACCTGAGGAATAAGGATCTGTGAAAACATGGATTGAAGTTGATTAGGTTTAGGGATAGGACATGATTCTCTTGATAAAAAAATCATGAGCTCACGTGGGCAGGGATGCCATGCCCTGAAGTAGGTTTGTACTTTTGTTATCTAAAAGAACAAAGAAGTACACACCTACTCGTTACCCATTGATAAAGAATTTGGTTTTTCATAAAATAAGAAAACCTTAGTCGTAATCTCAATGTTAGTATTAGAAGGACGAGCAGCTACCTGAGGAATAAGGATCTGTGAAAACATGGATTGAAGTTGATTAGGTTTAGTGATAGGCCATGATTATTTTGGGAAAAGAATCATGAGCTAATGTGAACAGGGATGCTAGGCCCTGAAGTAGGTTTGTACTTTTGTTATCTAAAAGAACAAAGAAGTAAACACTTACTCGTTACCCATTGACAAAGAATTTGTTTTTCCATAAAATAACAAAACCTTAGTCGTAATCTCAATGTTAGTATTAGAAGGATGAGCAACTACCTGAGGAATAAGGATCTGTGAAAACATGGATTGAAGTTAATTAGGTTTAGGGATAGGACATGATTCTCTTGATAAAAAAATCATGAGCTCACGTGGACAGGGATGCCATGCCCTGAAGTAGGTTTGTACTTTTGTTATCTAAAAGACCAAAGAAGTACACACCTACTCGTTACCCATTGATAATGAATTTGGTTTTCCATAAAATAAGAAAACCTTAGTCATAATCTCAATGTTAGTATTAGAAGGACGAGCAACTACCTGAGTAATAAGGATCTGTGAAAACATGGATTGAAGTTGATTAGGTTTAGGGATAGGACATGATTCTCTTGATAAAAAAAATCATGAGCTCACGTGGGCAGGGATGCCATGCCCTGAAGTAGGTTTGTACTTTTGTTATCTAAAAGAACAAAGAAGTAAACACTTACTCGTTACCCATTGACAAATAATTTGTTTTTCCATAAAATAAGAAAACCTTAGTCATAATCTCAATGTTAGTATTAGAAGGACGAGCAACTACCTGAGGAATAAGGATCTGTGAAAACATGGATTGAAGTTGATTAGGTTTAGGGATAGGACATGATTCTCTTCATAAAAAAATCATGAGCTCACGTGGGCAGGGATGCCATGCCCTGAAGTAGGTTTGTACTTTTGTTATCTAAAAGAACAAAGAAGTACACACCTACTCGTTACCCATTGATAATGAATTTGGTTTTCCATAAAATAAGAAAACCTTAGTCATAATCTCAATGTTAGTATTAGAAGGACGAGCAACTACCTGAGGAATAAGGATCTGTGAAAACATGGATTGAAGTTGATTAGGTTTAGGGATAGGACATGATTCTCTTGATAAAAAAAATCATGAGCTCACGTGGGCAGGGATGCCATGCCCTGAAGTAGGTTTGTACTTTTGTTATCTAAAAGAACAAAGAATTACACACCTACTCGTTACCCATTAATAAAGAATTTGGTTTTTCATAAATTAAGAAAACCTTAGTCGTAATCTCAATGTTAGTATTAGAAGGACTAGTAACTACCTGAGGAATAAGGATCTGTGAAAACAGGGATTGAAGTTGATTGGGTTTAGGGATAGGACATGATTCTCTTGGTACAATAATCATGAGCTCACGTGGGCAGGGATGCCATGCCCTGAAGTAGGTTTGTACTTTTGTTATCTAAAAGAACAAAGAAGTACACACCTACTCGTTACCCATTAATAAAGAATTTGGTTTTTCATAAATTAAGAAAACCTTAGTCGTAATCTCAATGTTAGTATTAGAAGGACTAGTAACTACCTGAGGAATAAGGATCTGTGAAAACATGGATTGAAGTTGATTAGGTTTAGGGATAGGACATGATTCTCTTGATAAAAAAAATCATGAGCTCACGTGGGCAGGGATGCCATGCCCTGAAGTAGGTTTGTACTTTTGTTATCTAAAAGAACAAAGAATTACACACCTACTCGTTACCCATTAATAAAGAATTTGGTTTTTCATAAATTAAGAAAACCTTAGTCGTAATCTCAATGTTAGTATTAGAAGGACTAGTAACTACCTGAGGAATAAGGATCTGTGAAAACAGGGATTGAAGTTGATTGGGTTTAGGGATAGGACATGATTCTCTTGGTACAATAATCATGAGCTCACGTGGGCAGGGATGCCATGCCCTGAAGTAGGTTTGTACTTTTGTTATCTAAAAGAACAAAGAAGTACACACCTACTCGTTACCCATTAATAAAGAATTTGGTTTTTCATAAATTAAGAAAACCTTAGTCGTAATCTCAATGTTAGTATTAGAAGGACTAGTAACTACCTGAGGAATAAGGATCTGTGAAAACATGGATTGAAGTTGATTAGGTTTAGGGATAGGACATGATTCTCTTGATAAAAAAAATCATGAGCTCACGTGGGCAGGGATGCCATGCCCTGAAGTAGGTTTGTACTTTTGTTATCTAAAAGAACAAAGAATTACACACCTACTCGTTACCCATTAATAAAGAATTTGGTTTTTCATAAATTAAGAAAACCTTAGTCGTAATCTCAATGTTAGTATTAGAAGGACGAGCAACTACCTGAGGAATAAGGATCTGTGAAAACAGGGATTGAAGTTGATTGGGTTTAGGGATAGGACATGATTCTCTTGGTACAATAATCATGAGCTCACGTGGGCAGGGATGCCATGCCCTGAAGTAGGTTTGTACTTTTGTTATCTCAAAGAACAAAGAGGTACACACCTACTCGTAACCCATTGATAAAGAATTTGGTTTTTCATAAAATAAGAAAACCTTAGTCGTAATCTCAATGTTAGTATTAGAAGGACTAGTAACTACCTGAGGAATAAAGATCTGTGAAAACAGGGATTGAAGTTGATTAGGTTTAGGGATAGGACATGATTCTCTTGATAAAAAATCATGAGCTCACGTGGGCAGGGATGCCATGCCCTGAAGTAGGTTTGTACTTTTGTTATCTAAAAGAACAAAGAAGTACACACCTACTCGTTACCCATTGATAAAGAATTTGGTTTTCCATAAAATAAGAAAACCTTAGTCGTAATCTCAATGTTAGTATTAGAAGGACGAGCAACTACCTGAGGAATAAGGATCTGTGAAAACATGGATTGAAGTTGATTAGGTTTAGGGATAGGACATGATTCTCTTGATAAAAAAATCATGAGCTCACGTGGGCAGGGATGCCATGCCCTGAAGTAGGTTTGTACTTTTGTTATCTAAAAGAACAAAGAAGTACACACCTACTCGTTACCCATTGATCAAAGAATTTGGTTTTTCATAAAATAAGAAAACCTTAGTCGTAATCTCAATGTTAGTATTAGAAGGACGAGCAACTACCTGAGGAATAAGGATCTGTGAAAACATGGATTGAAGTTGATTAGGTTTAGGGATAGGACATGATTCTCTTGATAAAAAAATCATGAGCTCACGTGGGCAGGGATGCCATGCCCTGAAGTAGGTTTGTACTTTTGTTATCTAAAAGAACAAAGAAGTACACACCTACTCGTTACCCATTGATAATGAATTTGGTTTTCCATAAAATAAGAAAACCTTAGTCATAATCTCAATGTTAGTATTAGAAGGACGAGCAACTACCTGAGGAATAAGGATCTGTGAAAACATGGATTGAAGTTGATTAGGTTTAGGGATAGGACATGATTCTCTTGATAAAAAAAATCATGAGCTCACGTGGGCAGGGATGCCATGCCCTGAAGTAGGTTTGTACTTTTGTTATCTAAAAGAACAAAGAAGTACACACCTACTCGTTACCCATTAATAAAGAATTTGGTTTTTCATAAAATTAAGAAAACCTTAGTCGTAATCTCAATGTTAGTATTAGAAGGACGAGCAACTACCTGAGGAATAAGGATCTGTGAAAACAGGGATTGAAGTTGATTAGGTTTAGGGATAGGACATGATTCTCTTGATAAAAAAATCATGAGCTCACGTGGGCAGGGATGCCATGCCCTGAAGTAGGTTTGTACTTTTGTTATCTAAAAGAACAAAGAAGTACACACCTACTCGTTACCCATTAATAAAGAATTTGGTTTTTCATAAAATAAGAAAACCTTAGTCGTAATCTCAATGTTAGTATTAGAAGGACGAGCAACTACCTGAGGAATAAGGATCTGTGAAAACAGGGATTGAAGTTGATTGGGTTTAGGGATAGGACATGATTCTCTTGGTACAAGAATCATGAGCTCACGTGGGCAGGGATGCCATGCCCTGAAGTAGGTTTGTACTTTTGTTATCTCAAAGAACAAAGAGGTACACACCTACTCGTTACCCATTGATAAAGAATTTGGTTTTTCATAAAATAAGAAAACCTTAGTCGTAATCTCAATGTTAGTATTAGAAGGACGAGCAACTACCTGAGGAATAAGGATCTGTGAAAACATGGATTGAAGTTGATTAGGTTTAGGGATAGGACATGATTCTCTTGATAAAAGAATCATGAGCTCACGTGGGCAGGGATGCTAGGCCCTGAAGTAAGTTTGTACTTCTTTATCAAAAAGAACAAAGAAGTACAAACCTACCCGTTACCCAAAAATAAAGAATTTGTTTTACCATAAAATAAGAAAACTGAAGACTTAATATTAATGTTAGTATTAGAAGGTAGAGCACCTACCTGGAAAAATAAAAAATACTATTAGTAAAATAATATAATGAATTTAAAGTATTTTTTATAGAAAAATTCGGTATAAAATTATATTTAATATATTATTTATTTAATTGATCTTTTTTTGAAACTAAAATAAAGTACTTGAAAAATTTACAGTATTTATAGAAAAGGTTATTATAAAGATATCTTACCTTATCAGCCACACTCTCGTGGCTTGGACTTGGAATTATCTTACCACATAGGAAGATACCATTACACTAGAGATTAAATATAAATAAACTCACGAATCATTTCGATTTCGAAGGAATAAGGATCTGTGAAAACAGGGATTGAAGTTGATTAGGATTAGGGATAGGGATAGGACATGATTATTTTGGTAAAAGAATCATGAGCTAACGTGGGCAGGGATGCCATGCCCTGAAGTAGGTTTGTACTTTTGTTATCTAAAAGAACAAAGAAGTACACACCTACTCGTTACCCATTGATAAAGAATTTGGTTTTTCATAAAATAAGAAAACCTTAGTCGTAATCTCAATGTTAGTATTAGAAGGACGAGCAGCTACCTGAGGAATAAGGATCTGTGAAAACATGGATTGAAGTTGATTAGGTTTAGTGATAGGCCATGATTATTTTGGGAAAAGAATCATGAGCTAATGTGAACAGGGATGCTAGGCCCTGAAGTAGGTTTGTACTTTTGTTATCTAAAAGAACAAAGAAGTAAACACTTACTCGTTACCCATTGACAAAGAATTTGTTTTTCCATAAAATAAGAAAACCTTAGTCGTAATCTCAATGTTAGTATTAGAAGGATGAGCAACTACCTGAGGAATAAGGATCTGTGAAAACATGGATTGAAGTTAATTAGGTTTAGGGATAGGACATGATTCTCTTGATAAAAAATCATGAGCTCACGTGGGCAGGGATGCCATGCCCTGAAGTAGGTTTGTACTTTTGTTATCTAAAAGAACAAAGAAGTACACACCTACTCGTTACCCATTGATAATGAATTTGGTTTTCCATAAAATAAGAAAACCTATTCGTAATCTCAAATTCCTTAATAAAACTCATGTAAAGTTGTTTATTATTGAGGTGTAGAGTCAGCTGAGAGGTAGGATGAAGTTGGACAAGGTATATTGTAATACTCACAGTTGATGTTTCATCCGTCACTGGCTGATACTCACTTCCAATCTGCCTATCACTCCCACTTATATACTTACCCATCTCCCCACTCCAAAACCATTGTCCCTATCTCCCCCTACTCACTGTCCCTATCTCCTCCTCTCCAAAACATAGTCCCTATCCCCCCTCACTGTCCCTATCTTCTCCCCACTTTTCATTCTGCCAATTTCCCCCACTCTTATATACCCTTCGTGAACAATTAGTGAAAGGTATTCTTAGCTTATCTTCCGTGATAATCTTAATCTGCTTAGTATTGTAATTATTTTACCTTGTTTAACCCACGCCATTCGATTTTCACTTATTACTACTAATTTTTTAACTGTGTTTAAAGCACTCTATTCGATTTTCACTGATCATTACTAATTATTTAGCAGTGTTTAAAAGTACTAGTGGTACTCATAAAGACCCATGAAAATCACACACTAATTCAATTGTTGATTCTCTTGTCTAGATTTAAATGATAAAAGATTTAAATAAAAAAAAATGATAAAAATTAATTAATATAGATTAAAAAATATTTATAACTAAAAATTAGATTATTTTACATAGCGTAAAAATGAATGAACGTACCTGAATTATATTGATTTTTTAATGAGACAGATATCGGTAATTAATTGAGTTATTGAAACCTCAAAATATATTCGCTTTTACTATAAATACACATTCACACACACACATGTAATATTAGTTGAAAATCGATGGCTATTTGTAATTTAAGTCAACATGAACTGCAAATAGTCAGTGATATCTGATTAATATTAAAGAAATACAAATATTAATAACAAATTTTAAATTTAGGGAACATTAGGGAATATTAATATTCCAAATGACTTCGGATAAAGTTTAGCAAGGATCCGTTGCAGTTTATTTTTTATTGGCATCAATTTTACTCTGTGACGTCACGTTGTGTTTTTATCCCATTAAATTTCTCCATTCTTTCTATTGAAATTGACCATCTAATGACAATACTCTGAATATGAATATGAATTTATTAAACCCAGATTCTAATTATTTCTATAAAAAAATAAACAAATAGTATGTTTTGTGAATTTAAATCTATTTTGGACTATTTTTAATTAATTCCTTCTTTATTTATTAAAAAATTTTTAAGAAAAAAATAAAAATCGACTTCAAAAAATTAAATGGAACAAATAAAATACACTAAAAGGTATAAAATATTTATTATCTTATTTAGTTACAACTAAACGACGAAATATTAACACGAAATTACTTTTTGAAGTCGGTACCAAAACAAACTATACCTATAAGCGAGCGTACCCGCCAAACGTACTAAGTAAGATCCGTCGAGTGCGATTCATAAAAGGTATATGTTTGGCACCAACTTCAAAAAGTAATTTCATGTTAATATTTCGTCGTTTAGTTGTAACTAAATAAGATAATAATTATTATACCTTTTAGTGTATTTTTATATTTGTTGCATTTAATTTTTTGAAGTCGGTTTTTATTTTTTCTTAAAAATTATTTTTATTTTTCTCTTTTTAGTGATGTTATTAATAGTGATTATATCATCAGAACTTGACCAAATTAATATGACACCATCCCTAAGACACCCCTTTCGGATAAAAAAAGAACCATCGAAATCGGTTCATAAACAAAGAGGTTAGGTCTAAACAAACCTAATAAAAAAGGTCTAATACCAATGAAAAAAAAACGAAAAAAAAATGGGACCAATCGGAAGCTAGACTGGACCCAATGCAAAAAAATTTTTCAAAATCAATTGACAATTGGCGGAGATATGAGGTAACATAGGCACAAAAAAAAAAAAAAAAAAAAAAAAAATTCATTCGAATAGAGAACCTCCTCCTTTTTTGAAATCGGTTAAAAATAGTTAAGAAAATTAGAATATAATCTTTATATAAAAATAAAAATTGAATTTACTATTAAGAAAATAAATATCTTTCTAAATTTGTGTCTCCCTTTATGCAACAATGAAAATGAAACGGTATTATTTTACGGTTTTATTTTTACTTTATCCAATGCGAAGCATGGGAGAAAGTATTGGAATCGCTCTCGAGGCAAGCGCGACTTCAAAGGGTCCTCAGGTAAAGACTACGGAACCCATGGACTCAATTAAGGTCACAAATTGAAGTATTCAATGAGATTGAATTTTAGCACGTGACGGTTTTGCCAAAAATTACCTGGAATCTCGTCGAGAGGCCAAAAAGTGCCATTTTTTTTGGAAGTGCGTGGGGATGGATGGATGTGATGTGTGTTATCGTTTTTTTCGTCCACGATTTTTCCACACCTTTGCGCTGATTGAAATGAAATTGAAAACCTACCATTAGTTTAACAAAATGAAGCGCTGATTAGTTTTTGGTACATATCGGTCCACAAACATTAGTACTTTTATTTCAGTACTTTTTTAGTTTTTTCTAAATATCTTGAAAATGACTTAACCAATTTTGATGAAATTTAATATCCTAATTAAGTACCTTGGGGACCACAAAAAAGGTTAAATAAAGTTTTTAGTAAAATTATATTTTAATGTACTTTACTCAAGAACATATTATTATTTCAAATGAATTTGGATAAAGTTTAGCAACGATCCGTTGCAGTTTATTTTTTTATAAAAATTATTTTTTAGCAGACGATGTAAATGAGATGATATTTATTATTATTTTTTTATTGATTGTGATTGGGAAACCCCTATTTTGCCGGTACTTATTATTTATTATCCCTACACAAATGGGAAATAATTAGAAATTTTAATTAATTCAATCGGAGCGTGATCAGGGAATATTTTCGGTCCAATGAAAGATCCAGAGGAATTATAAATTGTAACCGAAATCGTCAGAAGAATTCAGGCGACATAATTGTAATAATAATAATAGTAATATTCAATTAACGTTGCGCTGAAAAGGATTGCCCATTAGGCGTAATAATGAACTAGTACCTATATAAATGGGGGGGGGGGGGTAGATTATGAATGGATGGCTGACCAGGTGTTCTCCATTCTAGAATTCGAAATTGCATCGTGTATATAGAGATAATAGGTGAAGCAGTTTGGCTAAACGAGTGGGGGGGGGGGGTAATGGCCCCCCTCTATATACCTATATGTTTAATCATAATTCCAATTAGAATAGAATCGAATAGAGGGCGTATATTTGTTGCATTTAATTGGAATTTATTCTGTTTGCAGGTCGGCCGGGGCTGCAGGGCCCCCCTGGACCCCCAGGGCCCAAAGGAGTCAGAGGTGAGTACTCCAATCATTACCTATGCCATCATACTACTTACTCTTACACAGGAATTATTTAACGGGTTATAGTGGTGTCTCACAAAGTGGAAATAAAATTAGAAAATCTTTTAAATTATATTTTGGAGATTTTTTTTATTTATCTCTATGCATAATATTTCGGGCTATGAACCCTTCATCAGGAGGTTTAACAAAAAACTGAATATAAATTTTATATTGTATTGATATTATAATCTGGTAACTTTTAAGGAGTTAGGTGTTGGTTCTAGGTGAAACATTTTAATATAATAATAAAACTTGAGCAAGATGCGAGGTAGGTTACACAATCATTCCATCGGTAATAATAACCCTATCCCCATTCATTTCGAAAGAAAAGGCCTTAAATTAGATCTCTTAGAATCCACTGAAATTAAAATAGCCCTATCAAATAATTCAAATATTTTAAATAACCAATTAGAAGTGCATAAAAATACAATTATTGATTATATATTATAATAAATTAACTAAACATTCCTTCTATTGTTCGCACATTGGATATATTTTGGTAATTGTACCCTCTCAGGTATTTTTCCAGTTGTACCCTGTCACGTACGTGCCCATTCTTTATTATTATAATAGTAGGTAGAGACAACCACCTGTGAATAATTATTTCAATTAACAAAAAACCCATCAACTTCAGCACTTTTCTCGAATATATACTGACTCCCCCCCCCCCCCCCCCCCCACTAGCGTTATTCCAAATGGAGGTCGCGTCTGCCATGGTTGATAATTCGAAATCGCTATTCCTAAACCGCGTACGTGGAATGCAATATTAGGGGATTAGAATTGCCCTAATCGGGCTTAAAAAAATTAATCCTGTTGTCGCAATCAACCCTCAAAGGGAGGGAGGGGTTGTTCAATTGTTTGCAAATCTATTTTGGTTTCTGTTCTTTTGCAATTTTGAATGGAAGGGAGGGAAGAGGGTTCCGTATTCAAGCCCGGTTTAATCTTAACGCCAAAATATTGTTAAATTAATAAATATTGGCTCAATTCTCTTTGTATTTGAATTTCGTCTTGAATTAGCAAACATTTAAAACAAACAGAAGCGAGAAGCGTCTCGTTAGTCCCCCCCCCCTCACCCCTTTCTGCCCCCCACACTCTCAATTATTACCTTGTTCAAATAACCTGCCCCCCGCCCCACCCCCTGATATCGCTCCTTATGTTTCTTCAATTCCCTTGAACAGACAGACAGACACAAACATCCAATTGAAATGTTTAGACGAGGAAGGAATGAAGCTATGAGGGGGCGGGGGGCGGGGGCGGGGCGAGGGGTTGTAGCGGCAATGCCCACTTCCAAATTAGCCACGTTTTGTTTTCTTAGAAAAGTAATTAGGGACGTATTGAGAAGAAACTACTATTGTTGCGGCCAAAACTAATTCGGGGTAACAATAGGCCACGACACACTATTTGCTATATTTAATGGACTGTATGGTATATTTTGGATTTAATCAACATTTGCTGCAATTTAAATAAAGTTTCATCTTAATTGAATTAAATGAAATTTTTTGCAAAAAATCGCAGTTTTTCCTACATAAAATGAAAACCACTTAGTCTAGAAACTTGATTCCTGTCCCAGTGTCTAGGGAATTTTATTTACTTGAAGGTTTACTTGGACCACTTTTTCGGTAAAACTCTTAGATTAATAGATATTCTACATTTTCCGTACAGGATATGATCCGAATCCTCAAAAGCGTCATGGAAAATGCTGGATATCTATAAATCTAGGAATTTTAACAAAAAAAGTGGTCCAAGTAAACGTTCAATTCAACACAATTTTTTAGAGACAGTAATCAAGTTGCTAGATTGAGTGGTTTTCATTTTATGTAGGAAAAACTGCGATTTTTTGCAAAAAATGGCATTTTTTCAAAACTTCAACCTCATGTTAACATTATTCATTTAGAATGAAATTTTATTTCCCTCGACTTATAACCTTCAGCTATTTAAGACCCGTATCCACAGATACCTTCGACCCCCGCCCAACCCATAAAATTCTTTCTTCTTCTTTTCACGATGGAGGGGCCAACCCAGGCCTTTAGGAGTTGCACCTTTTTGGTGTAACTCCTTCTCTCATCATTATCATAAAAAAAAATTAAATTGTAGCAAATTTAATCTAGTTTAAAAATGTTTTAGGGATGTTCAAAAGTGATCCCGGAGCCAATAGCAGGATCTTTCAGGATTGCATAACAAAAATAAGATGACGTGTTCTGATGTGGCCATCCACTTGACTTTACCATACAACCTGGCCACTCACTTATATTTAATTAGAAAGAATTTAATTTTTAGGACAGAATGTAAGATTTTAATAGAAATATTATTAAATTGCGATATCAGAGGGATTCATCCCCCAGGATGACCTGAGACACTGCACCGGGCAGTCAGCTCACACCCTCGAGACAAAAAACTCCCTCTGTCTCGAGGGTGTGAGCTGACTGCCCGGAAAGCAAGTTGGTTCTCAGGTTCGACTCCTGGGGGATGAATCCTCTCTGATATCGCAATTTAATAATATTTCTATTAAAATCTTACATTCTGTCATAAAATTAAATTCTTTCTAGTTTAAAATGGATTTGTTAATCTGAACCCGAGCTCATTTTTGAAAAACATTCCAACTCTTTTAAAAAATAAGATGCTCAAATCTTTACTTATATTTAATATTTAATAAAATTATTTATAATCATGTACGGGAGGGGGTTAGTTTTTCCATTTTTACACTCCTGGGGGCCCACTGATTATGTATACAAAATTTGGTTGAGTTTGCCCAAATGGCCTAGATTTTTAATTTTTTACCCCCCCCCCCTCCACCCCCTTAATTTTGGTCGATTCCAACCAAAATCTAATCAGCTCTTAATCTCAATGGACCAAAAATACGTGTGAAATTTGGTTTCGATATTCACACTAGTTTTGGAGCTAGCTCGTCCACAACAATTTGGCAATGCACAACCAACCAGACAACCAGATAACCAGACAGACTAACAGACATTTTTACAAAGCAATTATTATCTCAAAAAATATAATTTTTTCGATGTTCACTTATTAGAGCTTTTTTGTAGAGCGAAATGCCATGGTTTCGCTAAATTTTTTTAATCAAAATAGTTTCACCCGTTTTGGAGATATTTTGAAAAAAAGAACAAAAAAAACCCCCCTTTTTCATGCACGATTACAATACTTGGCCATACCCTGTATGGTAATATATAGAATATAAATGTGAAAGCAAAAAACTATTCATTTTATATCGATATATTTTTATTTATTCATTGAGTATAATATAGGTGGGGCCTGTTTTTTCTCTCCACAAATTTAATTAAAAATGGTCAGATAAAGTAATAAATTCCGAGAATTCGCCCCTAAGGAGATTATTGGGATCGGTGGAGGGACGGGGACTCTCTTAATATAAATTTATTATAGAGGGAAGATGGTGTTGCTGGGCGGGGGCGGGGGGGGGGGCTCAGAATTCTCCCCGCCCGCCCACGCATCTCTTGCTCGCCTCCCTTGCCAGAAACGGACGGACCTTTTGGGATTTAAGCCGATCACGAACCAATCCCTGGAATCAAAACTATATTTCCCTTTTAACAACCCCCACCCCCGCCCCTTTGCCCTCCCCCACCCCCACCCCCCAGACCTCTTCCACCTTTCACTTTGATCTTTTTAAGATTTGAGTTAAATCTTGGAGCCCCCTCTTGCCCCCCCCCTTCATTAACAGAATGTTAATTCTTTTTAATGTAATTTGATAATAAATTATTATTTGCATTTCCATTTGGGGCTCACGGGGGGGGGGTCACGTTCCAAGTCAAGAGTTTTTTGTGGGGGCGGAACTTTTTTTTAATGAATATTTGGATCAAAAGAGTAGAATTTTTGCTTCCACATAATAAATAAATTTTACTATCATTTAATAAGGGGCTTCTAATCCAGTGTGGTTCACAAAATATAAAAAATGGAAACATTTCCAAACTCGGTAAGCTCTCTGATAATTTTGATTATTATTTACCCAGAGAATGCTAAATAAGGAGGTAAATTGTACCCGAAGTTCTTAAAAGTGTCACCTATGGCGCTGCCTCTGTTGCACACGGAGCGAATATACTAGGAATACCAGAAGTATTTTGTGAAAATGAAACACTAATTATTAATGGGAAAGTAATTTTTTTATTCAAAGTATTGACCATTGCTTTCTACACATTTTGACCACCTTTCTTGCAATTTGTGGATACCACGCCAATAGAAATGTTCGTCTTTTGAAGCAAACCAATCAGACACCCAATTTTCGACTTCTTCTTAGGAATGGAAGTGCTGCACAGCCAATGCGTGTCCCATCGATGAAAACAAACGGTAGTCGGAAGGGGCCAAGTCTGGTGAATACGGCGGGTGGGGTAGCAGCTCCCAGCCAAGTGCATTGGTTGTATCCTGAACCAGTTTTGCTTTCTGTGCAGTCGTGCAACAAAATTACTTTGCCGTGTCTTCTGGCCCATTCTGGTCGTTTTTTGATCAATGCCTGGTTCAAATTGATCATTTGTTATCTGTAGCGATTAGTATTAACAGTTTCACCAGGTTTTAGAAGCTGATGATACACCGCACCTTTCTGATCCCACCAGACACAGACTATTGCCTTCTTGCCGAATCGATCTGGTTTTGCATTGTATACGCATAACGCACGGATTGAAATTACGAATTTTTGGAGGCTCTAGCTGGGGGGGGGGATAAAAATAATGATTTGTAAATTAAAATATTGCTAAGATAAAATTGTGTGGTTTGTTGAATAGAAAAAATAAATTTTTTAAACTGAGCCTTATAATTTAACTAGAAAGAGGGGGAGAGGGGGTGGGGGATGATGATATGTTAAAATGTTAAAAGATAAAAGGGCCTTACTAGAGCCGATTCTTTGAATTGTTATTGAGCAAGTGAATATGTTATGGCAAGCAAGCAGCTCTGTGTGCTTAGGGAGTTGGTGGGGCTGGGGGTGGGGGGTGGGGGTGCACGATACCCGAGAGGGAAAGAAATGAGAGAATAAAAGGGATTATCACGTTTTAGCAGAAGCAAGCAGAAATCTGGCACAATTTATGAGGTTTACACATTCAACTTACCCTCCCTCCCGCCCTGCATGGCTAAGCTCTATCCCCCCTCTCCCACTCCCCTCCACCCTCACATCTCTCATTAAAATGTACTTTGTATTTATCTATCTATCTACTCTTATTAAACGAGTAAAAATTGTATATATACACTATGGTGGAAAAAAAGTGGAACACTTCGATTGATTGGGTGTCAAAAGAGTCTCGTTGACATCAACTCTAATTCCCGGAGACTTCTTCTGTTAATCCAAAACACTTAGGTTGACTTGTCGAGTTTGTAGAAGGCGCTGTTGAATTTGAGCTGGTGTATAATGGCGATCCCTCAATGGGTATCCAATAGTAGTAGTAGTAGGAGTAGGAGTAGGTCATCTCTCTATTTGAAGCTCTAATTCGACCAGATCCCACCCAGTCTCCTGGCATAAGGATTTGTTTCTCTATATCGTTTTATCGACAGAGCTCTGCTCTCTACTTCCAATCGATGCTTTAAGTGCTCGAAGAGCGACATAGCGATACGATCTTGCATCATTTATTAGAGGTACAGCTTGAGCAACTTCCTTGGTCTTTAGAGGCATTATGCTTGGACAATATTTCAAATAAAATAAAATTAAAAGATAAGATATTCAAATCGACAACTGATGAAAATATTAAAATATTCAATTTAATTTGATATTAGACGATAATCATTTAATACAATTCAATAAAGGGATCAGATTTCAAACATGAAAATTTATGTTAGTTTAAATAAATTTAATTTTAAAGGGTTTAAATTAAATTAATACATTGTTTTCACTCTAAAAATGTTTAAAAATATTTGTACAATCACAGAATGTATTAAAAGTTTAAATAAAATATTTTTTCGGAAAATTATTTGAAAATTATATTATTTAGGGCAATATTTTCTTTTTCTTTCCAAGTTGAGAAACTGATAATTTATAGAAAAAAAAATTTCCGCTGGAAAAAATTTCTAAATCAATTAGGGGCATTTAGCTTATCAAAAAATTCAATTTTTCATTTAAATATCATGGGGGAAAAAATTTCGGTTTCAATTTAATTTTTCGGTATTTAAACATTTTTTTTTTTTTGCAAAAAATGACCATTAAGCTTTTCTAGAGCATTAATTAAAATTTAGCTTTCAGCCAAATTCCAGATATTTCGGAAAACATAATATTTAAATAGAATGATCAAGGATGTATTTTTGACCACATATTGTAAATCGATCAATAAACTAATTTTCTTTCTTTTCACAGGAAAAAGACAAAAATATAATTAAAAATCAAAAAATAAATTAAAAGTTAAAAATTGAAAATTAAAAAATTAAAAAAATGAATCAATCAAAAAATGTTAAAACACGTGCATGCCAAAAAAAATGTTTCAACTATTTTTTTTTTTTTTTCATTATAATTTAACAGACCGTTTCACTAACTCACCCTCTGAGTTACCTTTAATTTATTTGATTGTTTGTTGTTGGGGGCAGGTATGCCTGGGCCACGTGGTCGGCCAGGTCGGAGTGGCCGTAACGGAGAGCCGGGCCAGCCGGGCATCAACACATACATGGTCAGCCACAAGGGCGAGAACAAAAGCCAGCTGCTCATTCCGCCCTCAATTGCAGGTGATATGACCGAAAACTACCCTCTACCCTCTACTATACCGGGGGAGTTTTTTATCTTGAGACAGTCTTATAACTCAAAAACAGTGCATTATACGGAAAAATGTTTCAAATAAAACTTTGTTTATATCGAGAGGGAAACTAAACGACGCTAGTGTTTGTCGACCTAGAACAAGCTTTCAAGGGTATTTCATGGTCAACTTCTGTTTTTAAATGGAAACCTATATTTTTCTTTACATTGCCTAAATTTACAAAAAAAGCTGAACAACTTTCATTAGAACTATTTTTTTATACGACATCAAATAAACAAAATATTAAATCAATTAGATCTAAAAAAATTCAAATAATAATTATTTTTAACAATTATTTAACTTAATTATCAAATAATAATGATCAATTACTTAATTATTAAATAAATAATTTAATAATAATTAATAATTTAATAATTTTCCGACACTGTGATGTGACATTCCAGAGTATATCGCAATTCTTCTGGATGAAATCCATTTCCACTTTCCTTATTTTTTGACGTGACAACGTCTTATAATTCGATGGAGCCAGCTACACGCACGAAAAAACATGACTCATGCGGCGTTACGTCGCTATGAGGCGTTCCATTTAAGGCTTGAAGTGCAAGCGAGAGCGCGGAACGAGCGACAAAGATTGAGGCGGGCTTTTTAAAAGCTACAGTTACAAAAATTTTTAAATTTAAGATTTATTGACAATAATTTAATCACAGTTTATTCTTATAATAAATTATTCAAAATTATTACTTTTTTACAACAAATTCAATTAAATTTGCAAAAATAATTAAGTAACTAATTGAACAACAACTTTTATTCAGTTTACTTGCTAAAAGAAATAATGTCAATACAAAATTTATTATTATAAAATAATAAAATCAAAAATTAAATTTTAACAGTCGAGTAGAAATTTAAACAATAAATTTTATTCAAGTATTTTGTAAATTTAAAATGATTTTCTGAACGAAGAATTTTATGAAAAAATCGGTTATCTGTAAAGTCAGTTTACTGACGATAGTTGAACGTGACAACGTCATAAGAAAATACTGATGGAATGGTATTTTCTTATGACGTTGTCACGTTCAACTATCGTCAGTAAACCGACTTTACAGATAACCGATTTTTTATACAGATTTACAACACGATAAAATGAAGCTTGTGAGGGTGTATTCCTATCAGGAAAACGCTGGGTATCCATTTCAATGGCAGCCCCATAACACTTCTTCGACATTCACCATAAATAAAGACCATTTCAATTCTGTCTTCAACAATAAATGCTCCATTTTTATTATAGTATGTACAATATAACTATCTACTGGATTGACACGAGAAATAAACTTTTTTAAACTCAAGAATTTTAACTAGTTCTATTAAGTAGAAAATAATCTTTTAAATCTGAGTATAACGAAGTGTTAATATCATTATAAACACTTATTTTCATTGTTGTGACTTTTCGATTTAATAAATATGTATTTAATAATTAATTATTTAATCATTATTATTTGATAATTAAGTTAAATAATTGTTAAGAATAAGTATTAAGATTTTTTTGAAATCTAATTGATTCATGTATTTTGTTTATTTGATGTCGTATAAACAAATAGTTCTTATGAAAGTTGATCAGTTTTTATTGTAGAATATGGTGACGTAAAGAAAAATATAGGGTTCTATTTAAAAAACACAACTTGACCTTAAAATACCCGTGAAAGTTTGTTCTAGGTCGAAAAACAGTAGCGTAGCTTAGTTTCCCACTCGATATAAATAAACTTTTATTTGAAACTTTTTTCCATATAATGCACTGTTTTTGAGTTATAAGACTGTCTCAAGATAAAAAACTCACCCGGTATATTAAAAATCTAGCCCCCCCTCCCCCATACCAAGACTTAGTTTACTAATGATTTTTTCTAAATGTGTGTGTGTCAGAGCCGTCGGGGCTGTCGACGGTGACGGAGGAGGGCAAGAATGTGCGGCTTCGGTGCCCGGCTTCAGGGATTCCCCGGCCGGAGGTTGGCTGGCGCAGAGTGGACGGCAGTCCGATACAGTCCGGACATTGGCAAGGTCAGTCACATACACAGAGACAACCAATCTCCCTCCCCCTTTACTACCTAGTATTGAATTCAAGCAAAAATTTTCAATTTTTCTCTACTAATTGTCTTGATAAATGTTTGAAACGTGAAGAAAAAGCATTTCAGCCAAGGATTTTTCTAAAAGATTGTTTGTCTATTGGGAAATTCTGATACGGTATCTGGTGGCCTAAATTGAAACTCTCTGGGCCAAAAATAAGCTACGCCCCTACCTAGTATCCAGGGGGTGTTCACTCCTCAGTTTACAACTCTGGCCACGATGCGCTTGGCGCTACTGTCGAACTTGCCTCTAGGCTATCGAGGGGCCGTTCACTCCTTAGTTTACAACTCTGACAGATTATGTGTATATAGAAATAGAAATAAATTCCGTATAATTTTTTTTTAATTAAATAACAATCTATCGAGTTTTTTAATCAATTAAATAAATAATTTTATTGAAGCAATTTTTTACATGAAATAATGTATACATTGTATTTGAGGCTTCGATTTCGGTGATTACTCCCCCACCACCGACTGTACTTGATCTTCAAGCTTGCGATAATATTTTTAGTTCTTGTTTTTTAATAAGAGGAATTTTCATCAATTAAATTGGCATCCGAAGACCTATTAGATGTTATTATCAAATTTCATATATTTAATGACATTTCACCAATGGTCGAGTGGGTAAAGTACATGCCTCGTAATCAAGCTAGCCCGGGTTCAAGACCCACTCTCTGCAATCCTATTTTAATCTGATCCCTACATATTTGAAAATAAATTAAAATATATAGTATCCCTAATGGTTGAATCAGAGAAAGCCAAAAAAAAAAAAACATTTCACCAAGCCCGAATTTTAAATTCAACCACTTATTTATTTTAAATATTCCCGCTTACTACAAAATAAAATGGAGCGCGCTTCTGCCTAGCTCGACTTTAGCGCTAGCCCTTTGTGAAGAGAGTGCAAAACAAAAACAAAAAACAAAATGGCGGAAGAGTCGCTTATCTATTTATCTTTTATCTATGCAAGTATCCAAACTGGGAATTCCGATACGCTCTATCTGGTGTTCCAAATTGAAACTAGCCAATGTGGGCCAAAAAATTAACCCACGCCCGTACAAAGGTTCTCAATAGAAAAAATGTTTGTTTGTTTTATATATATAGGTAGGAAAATAAATACAAATCTTTTATAAAAAAAAGAATCTTCAAACGTTTATTAGAATCCGAAATGTTTCGGGATTTTTCCTTTATCAATGAAAATAAAAAATTTTAAAAAACGAATAAAAAGTAGCTTCATGAATTGTATACGTTGCAGTAAAAACACGAACGGGTTACGGATACGAAAAAGTAAAAAAAAAATTATATTTTAAAAAAACTAAAAAACACACTTCTAAAAATTACAAAAAAATGGAATATTAATCAAAAAGCGTGGGGGGCACTTTGTCGAAATTAATTTAAAAGTACAGGCTTCTGCCCCCCCCCCCCCCCACACACACTTTTTGATTAAGTATTACATTATTGTGGGAAATTAAACGGAGTGGCAAACACATACATATATTGAAACAAAGGCTTAGTCCTTAAAAGGGCAACTATAATAATATCTATTGATTAAAATGCTTTTTAAAATAATAAAGTAACTCTTAAAAGAACAATTGGTTAAATGTAATTGAAGTTCAATTCTTTTTCAAAATAAGAATGATGTTTCAATATGTATGTATTCGCCCTTACGCTAATGAAATAAAGAATAATGAAAATCCACTTACCTATATATGTTGAAATGCAAATGGACTAAATAAGCCAGGCTCGGGGTGTCCTGCGGCCCACGGGCCTGAGGTCGCCAGCAGAGTGGCCGAGTGGCCAGGGAGATGCTAGCAGTTCAAAGGTTGGAACGAAAGTGGCCGAAGTAACCAGGTGCGTAGATACTTACGTAGAAAAGCCAGTCACGTTGAGCGCTGTCTGCCAATGAAAGCCCGCCTGGTGTAGCCTCACATTTATAAGAATTAAGATAACAGCGGGAGAATCAGTTTTTCATTCGCAGTCCTAAATAGATATTTGATGTTGTAAATTGATGTTAATTCTAAGTTGATGTTTTAAAGATGTTTGCAGGACGAACCCCTAGACGAGAATATGTAACCCCCCCTTTTTGTAAATAAATACCTGTGTTATTTGACCCCTATGAGCCAATTTGGTGAAACCCGCCTCCTACATTATTTCGAACTTTTTAGAAACGTGTTTTTTAGTTTTTTTTTAAATATAATTTATTTTTCCTTCAATTTCAAGTTGAAACTTAATTGGAAATTAATAAAACAAACGTCACGGAATTGTCGGCTCTCTATTGCTTTGGACGTCCATCCTGGAAAGAGAAAAAGACGTCGGCGTCGGCAATCCGGCTAGAAAGTTACTCACAGGGACTGAATGAATGGCCGTTTTGTGGTATTGGAATCGGACACTTGTCAATGGGGCTTCTAATCAAAGCCCCCGCCCCCGCCCCCGCCCCCGCCTCTTATCATCTATTTTCCCCTGCGAGGAAGAATTCACCCTCTCCCTTAGAATAAAAAAAATCGATAACGAGAGAATTGAAATTGTACAAAAAATATTGCTAAGTCCAGGATTAGATAATATCGAAGTTTCAAATATCTACAAGTATACCCAGGCAAATTACGTAAAAAATGGCATAACAGGAAATAATTCCCGGTAAATATTTTATTGCTGGAATACCTTTATTGGTACTCCAATATTACTACCCTAAGTTTTCCCTCAAATCTGTGTTGTGGAAATTTTTCTACGCGCCTCAAAATGATAAATGAAATTTTTTCAGTTTTCTTAAATAACTCTAAAAAAGCTTATCAAATCAAAAAGATATCCATTATATAAATTAAAGCTCTTTAAATTACGCATAAAATGATAACAATTTCATCTATTTAGGTTCAGTAGATCCGGTACTAGCGCTTGTCAAAAAACAGCTCTCGGAATCACTTTTGAATACGGCTAAAACTCGTACTTTTTTCGATTTTACCCCAGTTTAACCATGAAGGAGCACGTTTTCGACAAAGACCACTCTATACATTTTTAAACTAGATTAAATTTTGTACAATGTAAATGAAGTTTCATCTTAATTGAATAATAGTAACATGAGGTTGAGTTTTTGAAAAAATGCAATTTTTTGCAAAAAATCGCAGTATTCCCTTGAAAACTACTTGAAACCACTAGAAACTTGATTCTTAACTCATTTTCTAGGAATTTTTGTTGACTTGAAAGTTTACTTTGACCACTTTTTTAATAAAACTCTTAGATTTATAGATATCCAGCATTTACCATGACGCTTTTGAGGATTCCTATCATGTCCTGTCCGGAAAATGTAGAATATCTATTAATTAAGAGTTTTATCAAAAAAGCGGTCAAAATAAACGTTCAAGTCAACAAAATTTCCTAGACAATGAGATAGGAATCAAGCTTCTACGATGACTCGTTTTCATTTAATGAAGGAAAAACTGGGATTTTTTGCAAAAAATTTCATTTTTTCAAAACCTCAACCTCATGTTACCATTATTCAATTAAGATAAAACTTTATTTAAATTGTAAGAAATTTAATCTAGTTTAAAAATGTATATATTCGCCTTTGTCGCAAACGTACTCCTTCATCGTCAAAATGGGGAAAATCGAAACAAGTACGAGTTTTAGGGATATTCAAAAGTGATTCCGAGGGCTGTTTTTTGACAGAGGCTAGTTACGGTTCTACTCAACCAAAATAGATGAAATTTATATCATTTTACGCGTAATTTAAAGATCTTTAATTTATCTAATATAGATCTTTTTAATTTGATAAGGGATTTTTTAGTTATTTATGAAAAACTGAAAAAACTCTGAAATTTTCTCATTTTGAGGCGCGTAGAAGGATTTCCACAACACAGATTTGGGGGAAAACTTAGGGTAGTAATATTGGAGTACCAATAAAGGTATTCCAGCAATAAATCTTTACCGGGAATTATTTGATGTTAAAATCGTAATTTGCCTAGACTATAAAGTAAAAATGCGAAAAATCAGAAAAAATGTCGAATTGTCCAATGAGTGGGGGAGACAACGAACTTTAGCTAATAAAATACCTACTTGTAAATTTTAAACCAATGTAACTTTTTTGTGTCCCCTCCCCTCCCCGCCCCTGGGGCCCTTGGTTCGAAACCCTTCTCCATTTTATCTGTTCAATGGGTGGAAATGAAGCTGACTCAGTTGTTTGATGATTGTTCCAAATTAAATCTTCGCCCTGGCCATTTGGGGTGTCCAGGCACGTAACCCCCTCCCCTAACTTACCCCTTACCGCCCCCCCCCCTCTATCATGCTTTTTGCAACTTCCCTTTATATTGGATTTCGTTAATCTTATTTTATTAGAAATATTGAAAGAAATAAAAGCCTGCTGGGGTGGGGTGGGGGGAGGGGGCTCAGGCGGACGTAAGGTTGTCTAAAGGGGAGGGGAGGGGGTAATTACCTTCCTTTAAAGAATAAAGTAATCAGTACCTGGAGCCACCGAGCGATGCACGGTACCCAAATTAATAAAAATACAAATATATATAATACACGCCCTCTGTGACCCCCCCCCCCCCCCCGAAAACACGTACCTTGCCCCCACCGCCACCCACACCCCGGGTTTCCCCACAACTGCACCCCACCCCGCACCCAGTTTTTGCATTTCTATCTTTCTAATGGTCCACATATTATGTGTATATTTATTTATTTTTATTTATTTATTATTTTCAACGGCTAAATGCTTAATACATTAACATAATGCAATAATTATTGAATATAACAAAATTAACAATAATAGACAAAGTAATATTATTAAATTAATATAATAATGATAGAGTATATATGTTAAATAACAATATAGAAATATGCAAATAATATAAGATAATAGTAATATGATGAAAGGGGGGTCGGTAGCGCAATCGGTTAAATCACCAACTTTTCTAATCCGATTAGGAGAACATCAACCTAGACTTCATCAGTTCGATCCCAGAAAGAAACAAAGTGAATTTATTTGAAAACAATAAATAAACGGCCCCTCGGCTCTAGAAACTGACAATCTCTGATTCTACAAAACCTCGCGCATGCGCAGGACAAAATTTCGTAACAAGCAACCATGAATCGTGAGAGGCAAAAACAAAATTACCCCAGGTGGTAACCAATCCACCCACCCTCGAGTGGCAACCGGGCATTCAGATTCTGGGGGACCCGGACCATCACGAAATCAAGGAAGAAACAATGCAATGGAAGAATAACGCCAAAAATGCATACATACCTGGGCACCTTTAACATCAACACACTCATCCGGTCAGGAAAAATTACCTGACCATGGAACTCGATAACACGTTCCGGAAAAAGATAGAGGCGTGGAAGGTCCAACCAGAAAGAAACATCAAGCTTTGCGTGATCCCAAGGGTCCAAACGCAACAAATAAATAAATAAATAATATGATGAAATATAATAATAGAATAGTTACTTGTAGACTTGTAGACTGTCAACATTTTGAACAAGACTGCGTCTCTATTAATGTTCAATGAGAAATCCAAGGGGTTTTCTAGTTGTTTAGATAAATCGTTATAACATCTACTTAATCTGAATATTGGATTAGCTTCAGAGTGCCGGGTGGATGGTACTTCTGGATAAAAAGATAGTCTATTTTTAAGTACATAATTTGAGTTATGAATTGGAAACAAGTATTGAAGATCAGGACAATTCACCTGGTGCAGTTGTGGGGAGTTGGGGTGGAGGTGGGGGCGAGGTGTGTGGGTTCGGGAGGTGGGGTCAGGGGTTACCGTGCATCGCTCAGTGGCTCCAGGTACTATATATATATAAACAATTTTTGCTGTTTTAATAAGAGTAGATAAATGAATTTGGAATTTCCTTTTTATTTAATCTTTTTTTAATCTCTTCTCTACCGACGTGTGTGTGTGTGTGTGTGTTGAGTACAGATGTGACAGCGATCGGGCACATTCTGAACATCCCGACCATCACGCGGTACCACATGGGCGAGTACGTGTGCACGGCCGACAACGGGATTCCCCCGGCGGCCAACCACACCATCTACGTGCAGGTGCATTGTGAGTAGTAGATGCCTGCCCCCCCTCACTCAACAAGGGCAGCAACGGCACCCCCAAGGACAGACAGCCAGGACCCAATTGGAAAATATAACAAAAAAATCAAAATTTTTAAATTTACTTAATATCAAAAAATCAAAATTTTTAAATTTACTTAATATCAAAAAATCAAAATTTTTAAATTTACTTATCAACAAATTAAAATTTTTAAATTTATCGATAAAATCAAAAAAATTTATTTTTAGAGTAAACAGAAAGAATGTTCCAAGTCCCCTTGATTTTTTTTCATAATTTTATTTTAGTTATTTTTTAAAACATACTTCCTTTTAAAGAAAATAATTGCTTACACTCAATTGCGGTGTTTTAATATTGAAAATTGAAATTTGATCTCCTAAAAAATGTGACTTGGCCCGTTCTTTCCGTGGAGTCTGAACTGGCTTTACGAACAAATAATAATAATAATAATAATAATAATAATGAATGAATGAATGGTGGTAGAGGGACAAGCCCTAAACGAAGAGAGCCACCTGTTGTGTTCCAGTCACGCCGTTGATCCGGATTGGTCAGCAAATGATCGCGGCGACGGTGGGGGGTCAGGCGGTGCTGGAATGCGAGACGGAGGCCCATCCAGAGGGCGTGCGCTATTGGGAGAGGCCCGACGGACGCCTCGTCGACCCAGGACTACGGCACCATCTGGAGTACAGGGCCACCTCCATCTGGAAGGTAACCAACCGCCAAGCTCACTTTGCGAGATTTAATTATGTCAATAAATTTAGATAAATAATTAATTTTTTTTTGTTATTTAAATCCAAGTACCTGGGGCCACCTAGCGATGCACGGTAACCAAATTTAAAAAAATACAAATATATAGTAAACGCCCCCTGGACCCCCCCTCCCCGAAACCACGCACCTCGCCCCACCCCCGGATCCCCCACATCCATCCCAACCCCGCACCCAGTTTTGCATTTCTAGCTTTCTAGTGGTCCACAGATTATGTGTATAAAGGTATATAAATAAATTCCGTATAATTATTTTTTTTTAATTATATAACAATTTATCGAATTTTTTAATCAATTAAATAAATAATAATTTTATTGAAGCAATTTTTAAAATGAAATAGGCTTCGATTTCCGAGATTACTTCCCAACTATCGACTGTACTTGATCTTCTAGCTTGCGAGAATATTTTTACTCCGTGTGTTTTAATAAGAGGAATTTTAATTAATTAAATTGGCAAATTCTAATATATAACAATATTTGGTATAACCTATTAGTGGGTTTTAAAATTAAAAACCAATTAAAAATAAAAGATAATTGAAAAAAATGTAAACAAACTTTTTTATTGAGATTTTCATCAATCAATAATTACTTTAATTAAGAAAAGATCAATTAAGATTAAATTTCCAGACCTACCCAGATCGTTTTCTCATCTTCAAAATTTGTTAATAGAATTTGTTTCACCAAAATCGTTAGAGCCGTTTTCAAAATAGAACTAAGATACAAATAAATAAATATATATATATATATATATAGGAAATGATTAAGATGATGATATTTTAGTTTTAGCTCGAAGGGTTACCTAGAAGGATATTCGCCGGGCTTGAATGGGAGATGATCTTCAGAGATTAAAATCACTTTTGGCGGTGTAAAGCCAGAAAATGCTATTTAAAATACGAATTTGCACAGAGGCAGTTGAAAATATGCTTTAAATAAAATATTGGCACAGAGGCAGTAGAAACATGCTTTAAATAAAATATTGGGACAAAGCCCGCATTTATTGCCTTTTCATTAAACAACGTGTATACAATTAATTCCTCGCTTCACGACATAGTCACAAGCCGCCTCTTTACCAAATCGTTCCCAGGTAGTCACCTCGGAGAATTGTCCCCTTCAATAAGCTTCAACAACTGACTTTGCGTCGAGGGGCTAGCTGCCTTTATAAACCTGGCGGCCCTAATTAGCAATTAAACTGATTGGTTAATTGGTGGCGGTTTTAGGAAGACGTATGCATAAATGTTCGCGCGCGCGGCCTGTGATTATAAAAGGGGCGTGTCCTCGCTGCTCACCTGTCAGTTGATCGGAAGATTCTGACCGGTGAGCATCAAGCAAGCGCCTTTCTCAAGGCGAAAATGAATCTTTATTTTTAAAAAGCATTTTACATTGAAAGGAGTAGAGAATAAAATCCTACAATTATATACATATATATAAATAAATATACAATTTTTGCTCGTTTAATAAGAGTAGATTAGAGTCAATTATAATTAATTGTTTTTGTTTGAAGAAATTTTCCCTTTGGGGAGAGACGGAGACTGGGAGAATTTTCAGGTGAAAGTAATGGAAGTCAGCCCAAGGGTAGTGGAGAAAGACAGGGGCGTAGCCAGAACTTAGTTCTGTAGAAGGGGGAGGGGATTCTACTAGTTAGTTTTTTGAACAAAATGTTTTTATTTCAAAATTAAAATTTACATAATACCTAGTCGTCATTTGGTAGTTTTAGCTGGAAAGTTTTCTGGGAGTTTTGAAAATGAAGAATTCTATAGATTTCGATATGCTCTTTCCGAATTTCAACTTTGCCACCTCGTATCTTTACCGTTCGCGCCGCCATATTGGAAAAATGGCGCCTAAAAGCAGTTTTTTGACAATATCTCCTTTCTAACTCATTTCATGATAAAAACGTGTATATATAAAATGAAACTAGAGAAAATTTGCTACAATTTATGTGATAGCCTTTTTTTTGTAAAATTAATAGTTTTGGCGTACGAGTTCCGCAAACCATAATACATCTATGCCAACCCGTGACATTTAATTATAACTGATTACATTTGTCAATTATAAAAAATCGCATTTTTTTCCTCGATAAAATGAAAACCACTCATCCTAGAAACTTGATTCGTATCACATTGTATAGGAAATTATATAAAGAGATTGCTTGAAGATTTTTCTCTAGTTGTGTGAATGTTTTTGGTGTTGACAGGGTCGGATGATCCTGAACATCACCCGCGTATCGAGCAGCGATTTCGGGCACATTTTCTGCGTCACGAAAAACGAGCTGGGCATCACAAAGGGTGACTTTACAATATTTGGTCAGTATTATTATTAATATCCGAGTTGTATTCAGCATGCATGCTCTGGTTAAATTTATAACCTATCCTTTTGTTTCGTTTCTCATTTTTTTTTTTTTTTTTTTGATAATGTACCAAGTTTTGTGAGTGTTGTTCTTACACGCTTTTATTAGCCTCACCTGTATGTATGTATGTAGTGTATCAATGTGACTTTTGTTCTGTTAAATTCCGCAAATATTTCTCTATAAAAATAATTGTTTACTCAAAATAATGAAATTATATAAAAATAAAAACATTTCATTATTCTGTTAAATTCCGCAAACTTTTCTCTATAAAAATAATTAAGACTAAAAAGTAAAAAAATAAATTATATTAAAAAAAACTAAAAAACATGCTTCTAAAAAGTACAAACAAAATAATGAACACTTGATCAAAAAGCATGGGGGCGGGGGGGGGGGGGGGGGGCACTTTGTCGAAATTAATTTAAAAGTACATGCTTCTGCCCTCCACGCTTTAAGACTTAGTTATTAGACATAAAAAAGTTTGTTACATTATTTTGTACTTTTTAGTGCATTACTTTCAAAATCCTGTTTTTTAAACTATAATTTATTTTTTTAGTTTTAATTTTCTAATAACACGCAGTGTTTCTGTGATATAGTACTGTCTGTCTCAAAATAAAACTTCACCCTGAATAGAAGGATAGTTCAAAAAAATTGGGTTGCTATTTGGAGGGCTGGGTGGTGTGTTAGTGGCCCCGGGGAGCCCCTTGAGAAAGAAATCAGGTCCGTTGCAATTAAGATGCTGCACCACGATTGCAAAGAGGAAGGATCACGCCATTAATTCGTGAGTGGAGGAGGGAGGGGGGGGCCTGCAAGGTCTTTTTATTTACACGCCCCCGCCGACACCCTCACCCCCCGACAGAAAACCTCGCAATTGGACCCTCAAATAAATTGACACATCTTCTAAGGCCAGGGAAGGCAAACATCTTAATATATTAAATGACCTATTCTAAATATGCGTATATAGAATCGGTTTCTCAAAAAAAAATCACAGATTAAGATGGTTTTCGATCTGTCAGCGTCTCATCTTCGGGTAATTTTGTAGTAGTACCAGGAGCCACCGAGCGATGCTCGGCAACTTTTTCCTTCAGTTAAAAGTTATATATTAATATAATTTTTAATTTAAAATTCTGAAAAAAACCACCCGTCAGTGCATACCACCCCGGCACCCCACCCCCTGGACCCCACCACCATATCAGCCCTGCTACGCCCTTTGACTCCCGCTCCATACCGTACCCGCACACCACACCCCCGCTATGCCCCCTGGACCCCGAACCCGCACCCCACCTCCTGCACCACCCACCCCACCCCCAGTTTTTGAATTTCTAATTTTCTAGTGGCCCACAGATTATGTATATAAATTATGATTTCAGATTTGAAATCGGGGTTTTTTAAAAGAAGAAATGAAATTTCTTTTTTTTTAGATTTATTTTATTTATTACAATAGTTATTTTATACAGGTTGTTAAAGGAGTTTTGATTTTTTGTAACTTGAAGGAAACACTTTTATAAAAACCTTCCGGGACAATTTGAATGGGCACTGGGGCAAGGCCAAGCAAGGCTTACACGAGTTGCGAGCAAAATGACGACGAGAGCGGTGCTCTCAGGGGGTTTATACCGTTTTTAGTGCTGGATCAGCAAGCCAAGTAGAGATCCTACAGGGGGCTGACCCAGCAGTTCTTAGCACTATAACTTATATAGGCATATAAATAAATTCAGTATAATTTTTTTTTTTTTTTTTTAATTAAATAAAAAAATATCGAGTTTTATAATAATCAATTAATTGAATGTAATGGAAGGCAGCCCAGAGGTAGTGAGGAAAGAAAAAATTAACACATATAAAATAAGGTGTAATTTATTGGAATCCTTCCTCCTTTCCTTTCAAACCGACGTTTCGGAGGATTTTTCCCTCCTTCTTCAGGGTCTATAAACCAATATGACAAAATTATAAAAATGGGGTTGGTCATCATACATTTCAACAATAAAACAATACAATTATAAATACAATGTACACAGCCATATTATCAATAGAAAAAAATATAAATTTACTCACTTCAAAGGGTCAATGAATGAAACAAATAAAATGTTTCCTTCTTCTCTCCACAGTAGTGTTCAAAAACTTTCTTCATTTTTAACAAAAGGCATAGAAAGACAAATTTTTTTTTCCTTCTTTTCTTAATTAGATGGCTAAATGGCTTTTGAATCTAATATATATAGACCAAACCCCTTCTATGACAGATGCGCACAAGAGTGCGTACTGGGATTAGTTATTAACATATTCTCAAATAATATGGTTGGTGGTTCATATCACCCAACATACAAAATGTACAATTAGCAACAATTCCACAATTCACACCTTATTCGTTAATTGATCAATTCACTTATTCAAATATTTTTTTTTTTTTTTACACAAATATACAACATACATTCACAATTCATACAAATATATATCATATTCACATCTATACTTCATTCGTTCATTTATCATAATCCTTACATATCTATACATATATACAATATTTTTTTTTTTAACATATACAATACAATATACAAATCCACAGAATAGCGAAATTCTATTATTTACAACTCATTCATTCATTGATCAATTTCAATCCATTCACAATTCCGTCATAGCATATATTCAAATCCAACACGTCCGATCTATCATTTACGGCGCGATGTGAGAGATTTTTTATGCAAATCATTTCCAAGATTCTTCTTTTAAAATAATTTCGTTCATGAAATTGAACTTTGAAATTGTTAAAATTAAATTGGTGTTTTTTCTCTTGGGCATGATTTGCAAGGGCCGTATTGTTTCCAATTATTTTTGAGATAGATAGTTCGTGTTCTCGTATTCTCTCACCTAGTCGCCGTTTTGTTTGACCTATGTACATTTTATTACATGGCAGAACTCCGTCTCCGTTACATTCAATCATATAGACCACGCCAGTACTCAGCTTTAATTCCAACTTGTCTTTTTGGTTGAATAACGAGTTGATCGTATTTGTTGGTTTTAGCGCGACATTAACCCGGCCCACAGAGAGAAGTTTTTTTAATAGGTCACTGATTTTTGGGTAGTACGGAATGCTGACATATAACGGGTGTTTTTTTTAGAGGTATAGAACTTCGAATTGAAATAAAACACAAGAAAATCGTTTTAATGTCCATCAATTTGGCTTTATTGGAAGGATAATTTTATGCCATTAATGTTTAAATATGATTTCGGGCATGTGATTTTGGTGTATGGGCCGAAAATGAGATTGATCTCGATGCTGATTTTCATCGCAAAATTTTGTTCAGTGATGAGGCTCATTTTTGGTTGAATGGCTACGTCAGCAAGCAAAATTGCCGCATTTGGAGTGAAGAGAATCCACATGAGACCCTTGAGACGCCATTACATCCACAAAAACTGACTGTTTGGTGTGCTCTATGGGCTGGTGGAGTCATTGGGCCGAAATAATGCTGGAGAGTCAGTTACAGTTAATGGAGACCGGTATAGAGCCATGATAACCGACTATTTTGTTCCCGAATTGGATGGCATGAATGTGGATGAGTTGTGGTTCCAACAAGACGGCGCTACATGCCACACAGCGCACGTCACAATCGATTTATTGAAGGAAACATTCGATGAGCGCATAATTTCGCGGAATGGACCTGTCAATTGGCCACCAAGATCGTGTGATTTGACACCATTGGATTATTTTCTTTGGGGATATGTGAAGTCGCTCGTCTACGCCAACAAACCAGAAACGTTAGGGGACTTGGAAGCCAACATTCGTGGCGTTATTGCCAACATACGGCCCCATATGCACGAAAAAGTGGTTGAAAATTGGACCTGTAGAATTGGATTTATTCGAGCCAGCCGCGGCGGCCACATGCCCGAAATCATATTTAAACATTAATGGCATAAAATTATCCTTCCAATAAAGCCAAATTGATGGACATTAAAACGACTTTCTTGTGCTTTATTTCAATTCGAAGTTCTATACCTCTAAAAAAAACACCCTATATCTTTGATTCATTTTCCGTTACAATTTTAGAATTGCTACAACTGTGAATCGTACGACGGATGATCGATCTGAACATGCATAAAGGATAGTTATTGCAAGTTACGATCTCCTGGATAATATTTATATTTTTTTCCAAAATATTTTTGTCAGCGATTCGAGACATTCTAACGATAAGATTTTGAATGGTATTGATTTTATATTTTAGTGGGTGTGTGGAGTGATAATTTAATATCCTGGAGGTTTGTGTAGGCTTCCTATACCAATCTAATTGTATACAACCATTGTTGTCTCTAATTAGTGTTGTGTCCAAAAAATGTATTTTATTATTATTTTCCAATTCGTATGTAAATTTTAAATGTGCGTCATAGTTATTTAACACGGATAGTGTTTCGTCAATTTTTGATGGTTCTATGCACGCAATGGAGTCATCAATATATCTAAAGAAAAATCCCAAGTTTAGACCCCCAACCAAATCCTCTTCTAAATCCTCAAGTACTAAGTTTGCGAAATAACCCGAGGTTGAACATCCCATGCTTTGACCACTTCGCAATTGGAAAATTTCATCATTAAATAGGAAAAATTTTGACTCAAAAATAATTTTAATCCCAATCAAAAAGGTTTCGTAATTCAAGCTCAAAGGACACTCGATGGTGGAGAAGTAATCTCCGGAATCGAAGCAAAAATACAATGTATACATTAATTAATGTAAAATAATTGGTTTAATAAAATTTATAAAAAAAAAAAAAAAAAACAATTTAATTCGGGGAAAATGACATAATGATGGAATTGGAATAATTATCGGAAAAGAGGTTTTTTTATTTAATTAGTTTTTTCCTCTTATTAAAAACAAGGAATAAAAAGATGATCAAGGACAGTCGATGGTGGAGAAGTAATCTCCGGAGTCAAAGCTCAAAAACAATGTATGCATAAATTCATATAAAATAATTGGTTTAATAAAATTTATAAAAAAAAAACAATTTAATTGACGGAAATGAAGGAGAATAATGGAATTGGAATAATTATCGGAAAATAGGTTTTTTACTCTTATTAAAAACAAGGACTAAAAGGATGATCAAGGACACTCGATGGTGGAGAAGTAATCTCCGGAGTTGAAGCTCAAATATAATGCATACATTAATGTAAAATAATTGGTTTAATAAAATTAAAAAAAAAACAATTTAATTGATTATCAGCGATGAGGACTGAAATGTAATTATCGGAAAAGAGGTTTTTTTTATTTAATTAGTTTTTTCCTCTTATTAAAAACAAGGACTAAAAAGATGATCAAAGACAGTCGATGGTGGAGAAGTAATCTCCGAAGTCGAAAATCAAATACAAAGTAAAAAAAAATTTAATTGATTATAAATTCGACTATTAAATCCCGTTAATAAGAAATATGATTATATATTAGAATTTGCTAATTTAATTGATTATTATAAAACTCGATAAATTGTTATTTAATTAAAAAAAATAATTATACGGCATTTATTTATATACCTATATATATATATATATATATAATATGTGGGCCACTAGAAAATTAGAAATACAAAAACTGGGGGTGGGGTGGGTGGTGCAGGAGGTGGGGTTCAGGGTTGGTGAAGTGGCGGGTTCGGGGTCCAGGGGGCATAGCGGGGGTTCGGTGCGCGGGGGCGATACGGAGGTGGTTGTCCAAGAGGCGTGGTGGGGGTGGGGTGTGCGGTATGGGGCGGGGTTCCAGGGGCGTAGCGGGGCTGGTATGGGGGTGGGGCGCAGTGACGGGGTGGTTTTTAATTTAAGTGAAATTATGAATTTTACTATTTCTTTAAAAAATAATATTAAAATAAAGCTTTTAACTGAAGGAAAAAGTTACCGAGCATCGCTCGGTGCCTTCAGGTACTACTCCTTAAGAATATTAACATGAATGCAGGGCAGGTGAAAGTCATATGGTGTGCACTTAACTCGCGAGGATATTTCTAATCAAAAGAGTTCAGTAGGCGAAATAAAATGCATCCATTAAACCCTCTAGAAACGCCCCCCCCCCCCCAGCTAGGTCCCTTTTTTCCATTTCGATTTCCTTTTTCAATTCGGTTTTTTTTTCTTCTTTTTCGGCCATGCCTTGCCTTGCCTTCTTCTATAGAGCGAGGGCCGTTTCGCTCCCCCAGTCAGTTAGTCTGTCTGTCTGTCTGTCCTCTATCGTTCGGTTTCGCCCTCTACGGTATTTCTAAAGCCAGTTGAGCGAAATGCAACTCTTATTTCCTTTTCTTCTTCTTCTTTAGCATTTCTATTTACACCTAACCCGCCCCCTTCTCCTTACAAAAGTGCTAATAAATACTCCATTTCGGAGACATTAAAAAAAGAAAGAAAAAGATCCATATTGTCAGAGCCTAATCCAAAAAATTTTAGTTTAAAAAAACTAAAAAACACACTAATTACATCATAATGTAATAATAATCAAAAATTGTGGGGCACAGAAACTTTTAATTAATTTCCACAAAGTGCCCCCCACGCTTTTTGATTAAGTATTACATATTGATTTGATGTTTTTAGAAGTGTGATTTTTAGTTTTTTAAAATATAATTTATAAATTTATTGAACCAATTATTTTACATGAATTAATGTATACATTGTATTTTAGCTTCGACTCCGGAGATTACTTCTCCACCATCGAGTGTCCTTGATCATCTTTTTAGTCCTTGTTTTTTTTTTGTTTTTGTTTTTGGGACTTTTCGGCCTTTTTAGCCATAAGCCACTTTACGATACTATATATTTATTTTTCAAATTTGTCTCTACTCCCGGGGTCAGATTTTAGCTGGATGCCTCGAGTCGGATTCGAAGTCCTTGTTTTTAATAAGAGGAAAAAACTAATTAAATAAAAAAAACCACTTTTCCGATAATTATGTCAATTCCATTATCGTCATTCCTCATCTCTCCTCTCAATATATAATTTATTAAACCAATTATTTTACATTAATTAATGTATACATTGTATTTTTGCTTCGATTTCGGAGATTACTTCTCCACCATCGAGTGTCCTTATTCATATTTAGTTCTTGTTTTTAATAAGAGGAAAAATCTAATTAGATAAAAAAACCTCTTTTCCGATAATTATTTCAATTCCATTATTCCCCAATCAAGTCGATTGGTATTCCGTCCATCTCACAATATATAATTTTTTTTTTTTTTTTTTTTATAAATTTTATTAAACCAATTATTTTACATTAATTAATGTATACCTTGTATTTTAGCTTCGATTTCGGAGATTGCTTCTCCACCATCGAGTGTCCTTATTCATATTTAGTTCTTGTTTTTAATAAGAGGAAAAATCTAATTAGATAAAAAAACCTCTTTTCCGATAATTATTTCAATTCCATTATTCCCCAATCAAGTCGATTGGTATTCCGTCCATCTCACAATATATAATTTTTTTTTTTTTTTTTTTTTATAAATTTTATTAAACCAATTATTTTACATTAATTAATGTATACCTTGTATTTTAGCTTCGATTTCGGAGATTGCTTCTCCACCATCGAGTGTCCTTATTCATATTTAGTTCTTGTTTTTAATAAGAGGAAAAATCTAATTAGATAAAAAAACCTCTTTTCCGATAATTATTTCAATTCCATTATTCCCCAATCAAGTCGATTGGTTCCATCTCCCTCTCTCCTCTTCTCCTCATATATAATTTATTTTTTTACTTTCTAGTTATAATTATTTGTATAGAGAAATGTTTGCGGGATTTATAATAACAGAATGAAATGTATTTATTTTTATATAATTTCATTTTAATTGAGAAAACAATTATTTTTATAGAAAAATGTTTGCGGAATTTAACAGAACAAAAGTCGCATTGATATATACGAGCCCGTCCCATCTAAATTGGCCAACCAATATATTTTCTTTTTAAATAAAATTATGCTAATTCACGGTAAATTTAATTTAAATATTTATTTTTATTATCATTTGGAACAACATTTTAAACAATTTAAAACATTTTATTGTAACATTTAACTTGAAATTATTTTTTAATTGTTAAAAACAAGGAAAACATACAAAATCCAAGACCTTTACCACTGTGTGACGTCGCCTTTATTTTTAATTACGGCTTGAATTCTTTTGGGCAACGTACTTATTAAGTTTTGACACTCATCTTGAGTGAAAGTATCACAAACATTTTGAAGTTTGTGTTTTAATTCGACTACGTTTCTAGCTGGTTGTATTTGTAATAGCTTTTTCATTGTGTGCCAAAGAGTTTCTATTGGTGACAAGTCGGGACTGTTTGCCACCCACTCCAAAAGTGGAACATTATGATCAGAAAGCCATTTTAAAGATTTTCTTGATGTATGGCAGGCCGCCCCGTCTTGTTGGAACACAAAATTATTATTATTCTGCAATGCATCTGCCATTGTTGGAAGTAACGATTTTTTTTAAATCTCTAAATATTTATTGGTGTTTACAATTCCATCAATGAAGTGAAGTTTTCCAACACCTCTAGCAGACATTGAACCCCATACCATAACTGAAGCAAGAAATTTTACTTTCTTTTTTAAACAATCTGAATTGAAAGCTTCATTTTTCTGACGAATAACTCTGCTTCGATTGTCCCCAACACAAACTTCAAAACAAGACTCATCACTCCAATGGACACTATTCCATTCATCACTCCTCCAATTAATGTGACTTTTAGACCATTTAGACCGGTTTTTCTTTTGTTTTAATGTCAAGAGTGGCTTTTCTTTCGCCTAAAAAAAATTAATAAAATTACAAAAAAAAAATTTTGGAAAAAGTTGCAATAAAATTACTTACCTTGTAAGTTTTAAAACCTAACTTAAGGGCTTCTCTATGGCTCGTGGATCTTGAAATACTTCGCCCCACAGCATCGCTCCAAAGAACAGATAATTCACCATAGTTATAACGCCTGTTTTTTCTAATAATCTTCTTCAATGCCCGTCTATCAGCATCTGATATTTTGGATTTCGACGCATACCGAGGTTTTGTAGCTATTGTACCCGTTGTTTTATAAACTCGAATAATATTTCTGACAGTAAACTTTGATAAATTAACTAGATCGCCAATTTCTGCGTTTGATTTTCCCTTTTTAAATAAATTGATAATAATTGAGCGAATTTTTTCATCAACAACCTTTCCACGAGTCATTTTTACTAATAATAAACAAAACAAACTTTCTTTTGTTGGAAAAAGGCAAAGCCTACTTGATTATTTCACATATTCAAAGATTCTTAAAAAAAAAATCGTGAAAAGCAAAGAACTATTTTTTATATAAAAATATGTTTTTAACAATTAAAAAATAATTTTAAGTTAAATGTTACAATAAAATGTTTTAAATTGTTTAAAATGTTGTTCCAAATGATAATAAAAATAGATATTTAAATTAAATTTACCGTGATTTAGGATAATTTTATTTAAAAAGAAGAAATATTGGTGGGCCAATTGAGATGGGACGGGGCTCGTAGATAAATACATACAGTTTAAGCTAATAAAAGCGTGTTAAAAAAGTTTTATTTCTTATCAAGGGGCAAACAAAACTACGCTTTTATTTTTTGATCTTGACCAGGCTTTCCTTTTTTAAAGCAACTATTTTCCCAAATTGATAAGAAGAGAATTGCTTGTGAATCGTCTGGAATTTTAATAAACGTTTCGAGATTGTATTGATAAAGAGGGGGGGTCGGATAGGCTAGGCGGTAGCGTGTCATCCTGCTAACCAATTGGACCCGGGTTCGAATCCGACTCGAGGCATCCGGCTAAAATCTGACCCCCGGGGTAGGGACAAATTTAAATAAAATAAATAGTATCGTACATATTTATTTAGATACATATAAAACATTCGATAAACAAATTTCAACACTATATTACACCACCTCTTGTATTATTTTCGTAGCTATTTGCATGCCGAAAAGTAATAATTCGAGTGTAATCGCCTCCCTCGCTTCAGTACACACTTTGGCCCTGTGTACCCGCGTACCCGTGTGCACGGGTAATAAAATCAAATTCGTTTTAATCCAGAGCAGGAGCATTCCCAGGGGGGAGGGGGGTGGATTCCACATTTTCCCCCCTTGGCAATACTACCCCTCCCGCTGAGTGAGCTTCAATCTCGTTGGAATTCCTTCTGGTCATTTGGCCAGAGATGAAATTGCAGCCGACGAACGCTCAACGACCCCATTTTTTTTTTGGGGGGGGGGGCTCAAGTGAAGTTGATACTTACGCCATTTGAAATTGAATGAGTGATCGTTACGTTCAGTTAGTTATCCGATTGCAAGCAGCCAGGGTCCGGGGTCCAGGGAGCCAACCCACCCACCCACCTGAATGAATTGATAATAAATTCTGAGAAAACGGAGAAAATAAATAAATGAAAAATAAACAGCAATAAATGATTGAATAGACATAGAATTTCGCAAGATTATTTACTTATTTATTTAGTTTCTACTTTTATCTTCGTCGTATAATTTAATATTTCATTGGTGATGAATTCAATGGAGAAACCATCAATGAGGGATATTTATTTCAATTCAATGCTCAAGAAAAACTTGAAGCGTTTTTATAGTTACCTACAAACGTTAAACAGTGTCTCTAATAAATGTCGCTAGAATGTTGTCTGTCCATGGCGGGGGGGGGGGGGGGGGGGTAAGAGGGTCCCCACGGGGCCCGCACAGAATTCAGTTTTTTTTTTAAGTACTTGCTTATTTTAGAGTAAAGTACTTTAAAATAAAATTTTCCCAAAAACGTTATAACCATTTTTTGAAGTGCTCAAGGAGCTTGAATAGAATATTAAATTTGATCAAAATTGATAGTCATTTTCAAGAAATTTAGAAAAAAAAAAGCATAAAAGGACTAGAATAAAGTACTAATGTTTGTGGGCTGTGTACCAAAAACCAATCAGCGGTTCATTTTGTTAAAGGAATGGTAGGTTTTCAATTGGTTGAACGGTGAAAAAAGGGTAACATCCATACATCCCCATGGACTAGATGAAAAAGTCGCACTTTTTGGCCTCTGAACGAGACCTCAAGTAATTTTTGGTAAAACTGTCACGTGTTAAAATTCAACCGCAATGAATACTTCAATTTGTGACTTTGGTTGAGACCATGGGTTCCGTAGTCTTTACCTGAGGACTCTTTGAAGTCAAACTTGGCCCGAGACCGATTTCAATACCTTGCCCAGTATTTTGTCATACATGTTGCAGTTGTCGACCCCAACGAGAGGAGAACTCACCTCTGGTCCATCCAGCTTGTATCTATTTATTGAATCAAGTGTGTGTTTTGCAGAGCTGGACCCGTCGAAGCCGCTGCCGCCGCTGGGGCCCCTGGGCATGGGCTTCGGCGCCGTGACCGTGTTCGGGCAGCCGCCCCCCATTTCGGTGTCGATGGACGAGATCTGCCCGCCCGCCCCCGAGTGCAGGGAATGCCCGGAGGCCAAGTGCTTCGACGGCGGCTTCTCCCTCTACAACCTGGTCGGCAAAATGCAGGTCAAGCAGCTCAACAACATCACCTTCACGGGGCTGCCCAACAGGACCCTAGGTACCTACACACATTTTACAGATATTTAACATTTTCAGAAATAAACTACATGATTGACGGACCGAGCTTTGCTCGCTAATTTTTTGCTTTTGTTGCGGGTGCCGATGTAGGGTGCAAAGATTTTGTCAATTGTTGCTGCCACCACGGACAATGTGAAGTAAAGTTGAAGATTGGTAGGTTTTTAAGTGATTTATTCATAAAATAGTTAAAAGTACAACTTGGTGTATGATTTTATAAAGTACTTAGCTGAAGGCTAAATTCAACAAGTGATGTTAACAGATCAAGTGTTGGAGAGAGAATCTCTTCAGCACATGCTGGTGGCCCTATTTAGGTATAGGTGTCCATCTCCTCACCCCTTCTTATTAATAATTTCATTAAAAGAGCCATCTTGGTTGCAGGTGGCCCTCTCTTAATCCTATATAAACTTATTTTCCTATTTCAGTAAATATACCTTATGAATAGAAATGCTTACTGGTCAAAAAGCTAAAAGCCAAGTTGCCAGCTGAATCCTTTATTTATATTAATTTTATAGTACCTGGAGCCACCGAGCGATGCACGGTAACCCCTGACCCACTCCCCCCTCCCGAAACCACACACCTCGCCCCCACCAATGCACCCCTACTCCGCCCCACCCCACCCCGCACCCAGTTTTTACATTTCTAGCTTTCTAATGGTCCACATATATATTATGTGTATATTTGTTTACTCGTACACCAATTTTCCCACATTCGTTCATATTGATTAACATCATAAAAAAATAATAAAAAAAATAATCGTATAGGATCTGAAAGAAAAACATAAAATTAAATAAGATTTGTCTCCAAATTATATAAAAAAAGCCACTTCAACCACTTTATTTGTAAACACACCTGTTAATTAAAAACAAACAAAAAATTCCTAATTTTAATATAATATATTAATATTTGCTATAATCTATTAGTGGGTATTAAAATTAAAAAAACAATTAAAAATAAAAGATAATTGAAAAAAATGTAAACAAACTTTTTTTAATGAGATTTTCATCTATCAATAATTACTTCAATTAAGAAAAGATCAATTAAGATGAAATTTGTCGAGGTTCAGACCTAGTCAGATCGTTTACTCTCATCCTCAAAACTTCTTAATAGAATTTGTTTCATCAAAATCGGTAGAGCCGTTTTCAAAATAGAACTAAGATACAAATATATATATATATATATATATATATATATATATATATATATATATATATATATATATATAAACAATTTTTGCTCGTTTAATAAGAGTAGATTTTATATAAATGATACATTTCCCTTGCACGTGTGCCTTCTTAAAATAAACTGCAACGGATCGTTGCTAAACTTTATCCAAATTCATTTGAAATATTAATATCTTTGTTCCTTTATTATTAATCACATTTCACTTGCAATTTGTAGTTCATATTGACATTAATTCAAAAATAATTCTCATTTAATAGTTGAGGAATAACCATTCTATATTTGATTTTTGAGGTTTCGGTTTTTATTGATAACCATTGCTGAAGACATGGAGGAATCGACTTAAAATCAAAAATAGCCATCGATTCTCATCTAATACTTGAGGAATAACAATTCTACATTAGGTTTTTGACGTTTCGATTATTATTGGTAACCATTGCTGAAGGCATGGAGGAATCGACTTAAAATCAAAAATAACGATCGATTCTTATCTAATACTAGAGGAATAACCTTATTGCATTCCATTTTTGATGTTTTGACTATTAATGGCAACCTCTACTGAAAACGTGGAAGAATAGACTTAAAATCAAAAAGACTAAAATCTTTTTTGGTAAACAACTCATGCTTGAGTTGTTTACCAAAAAAGATTTTAGTCTTTTTGATTTTAAGTCTATTCTTCCACGTTTTCAGTAGAGGTTGCCATTAATAGTCAAAACATCAAAAATGGAATGCAATAAGGTATTCCTCTAGTATTAGATAAGAATCGATCGTTATTTTTTGATTTTAAGTCGATTCCTCCATGTCTTCAGCACTGGTTACCAATAATAATCGAAACGTCAAAAACCTAATGTAGAATTGTTATTCCTCAAGTATTAGATGAGAATCGATGGCTATTTTTGATTTTAAGTCGATTCCTCTATGTCTTCAGCAATGGTTATCAATAAAAACCGAAACCTCAAAAATCCAATATAGAATGATTATTCCTCAAGTATTTGATGAGACTCAATCGCTATTTTTGGTTTAAAGTCGATTCCTCTATGTCTTCAGAAATGGTGACCAATAAAAACCGAAACGTCAAAAATCCAATATAGAATGATTATTCCTCAAGTATTTGATGAGAATCAATCGCTATTTTTGGTTTAAAGTCGGTTCCTCTATGTCTTCTGCAAAGGTAAGGGATAAGAAAACAACGCAGTTGCTATGGTTACTTATAAAATTTCCTCCCAAATTTTTAGCATTTCACAGAGAGAAGCCTATCCATTCTTATTTAAGCAAGGCTAAATGAGCTATATTAAAAGGTTCAAATGAATAAATTTTAAAGAATTTAAAAAATTAAAAAAGTACTCTCTTACTCTAGAGTAAAGTACTTTAAAATATAATTTTACTAAAAACTTTATTTATCCTTTTTTGTGGTCCCCAAGGTACTTAATTAGGATATTAAATTTCATCAAAATTGGTTAAGTCATTTTCAAGATATTTAGAAAAAACTAAAAGTACTGAAATAAAGTACTAATGTTTGTGGGTCGATATGTACCAAAAACTAATCAGCGCTTCATTTTGTTAAACTAATGGTAGGTTTTCAATTTCATTTCAATCGGTGCAACGGTGTGGAAAAAATCGTGGGCCAAAAAAGCGATAACATACATCCATCCATACATACATACATACATCCGCACGCACTAAATGAAAAAATGGCACTTTTTGGCCTCTCGACGAGACCCCATGTAATTTTTGGCAAAACCGTCACGTGCTAAAATTCAACCTAATTGAATACTACAATTTGTGACTTTAATTGAGTCCATGGGTTCCGTAGTCTTTACCTGAGGACCCTTTGAAGCCACGCTTGCCCCGAGAGCGATTGCAATACTTTACCCATGCTTTGCATTGGATAAAGTAAAAATTGAATCGTCATTGATTCGGAGGACCAATTCATCGATTGCCCCCCCCCCCCCTCTGTGTTTATATTGAAAGAATATATTAAACTCTCCGTCCCCTTGACATAAACTTTCATGAATAGGCCACGGCTCACAAGAAATATAGAAAGATTTAATAAAGGTAATTTTCTAGTTGAATGTAAGAAGAAGATTTTATTCTTTTCTAAATCATTAATCTGGGTTCACAAACACTTTAGTTAATATTCTTTTCTAATTTTAAATACAGGTAAAAAGATCGATTTTTATTTGCACTCAGAATTAAATAAGATTGAAATAAAATTGTAAAAGTTTTGAACTTAAATGAAACTAAAAATAATATTAACGTACACACGTAGGTTCATTCGTTGACCCTTTTAACCCTGAAGAAGGAGGGACGATTCTCAGAATTGTTGAATTTTTTTTAAGAGGATGAAAATAAGGTGTTCTAATAAATTATTATACCGTTATACATCTAGGCCAACCCGTGACATTTAATTTTAACTGATTATATTTATGAATGATACAAAATCGCAGTTTTTTCTTCCTTAAATAAAAACCATCGTCCTAGAAACTTCATTCTTATCACATTGTCTAGGAACTTTTGTTGACTTGGACGTTTACTTGGACCACTTTTTTGATAAAACTCTTAGATTTATAGATATACAGCATTTTCTATGACGCTTTTGAGGATTCGGATCATATCCTGTCCGGAAAATGTAGGATATCTATAAATCTAAGAGTTTTATAAAAAAAGTGGCCCAAGTAAACCTTCAAGTAAATAGAATTTCTTAGAGAATGGGATAGAAATCAAGTTTCTGGGATGAGTGGTTTTTATTTTATGAAGGAAAAACTGCGATTTTTTGAAACAATGGTTCATTTCCACTCATAGAAAATGCTGGATATCTATAAACCTAAGATTTTTAACAAAAAGTGGTTCAAGTAAACGTTCAAGTCAACAAAATTTCCTAGACAATCTGATAAGAATCAAGTTTCTAGGATGAGTGGTTTTCATTTTATGAAGAAAAAACTGCGATTTTTTATAATTCACAAATGTAATCAGTTAAAATTAAATGTCACGGGTTGGCGTAGATGTATGATGGTTTGCGGCGCTCATACGCCAAAACTATCACTTTAATGAACAAAAAAGGTCATTACATAAATTGTAGAACATTTTCTCTTGTTTTATTTTGAATATAAATGTTTTTATTGGGAAATGAGTCAGAAAGGAGATATTCTCAAGAAACTGATTTTAGGCGCCATTTTTCCAATATGGCGGCGCGAACGGCAAAGATACGAGATTGAAAAGTTGAAATTTGGAAAGAGCACATTGAAATGTATAAAATTACCCATTTTCAAAACTTTCCAGGTAACCTCTTTTTTTAGAACCAAATGACTGGACTATAAACTAAATTGATGGATAGGAAAGTCAATTAATACGAATGATTAAAGGGCGGACACCCCCCCCCTCCCCCTCGGCCCCTTCAATAAAAATGAAATCGTCAGGTGGAAATCGAATTAAAAAAAAATGCAGAACACACGATGGCGATTAAATGGGAAATAATTTAATTTTTCAATCAATTGAAAAAGAGAATCGTGGGGGGGGGGGATAAATCACATATAAGGGTAAGGGACGAACCCAAATATATTTGAATCATTCTTATATTAAAAAAAAGTACCTGGCGAACAGAGCGTTGTCCGGTGATTTTTTGCTTAAGTTAAAAGTGATAGATATATTAATGACAACTACAAATTCCGAATAAAATTTTTAATTTACCATACAGGGTATGGTCAAGTATTGTAATTGTACGGGCGTACGCAGGGTGAGAGAGCGTGATGAGGACTGGAGGGCCTGACTGGACTGAACAGCCTTCCAATTAGGAGTAAATGAAGAACACTTTACACAAATATATATATATATTAATAACGATTTATTACCCGCTATTTGGCGGGGGTGATATGTACATATGATGATGATTATACGAGAGAATTAAGCCGAAAGGGAGAAAGAACTCGCGAACTAAGAAATACGATGGTTCCACGTGGAACGTTGAACGATAGGGATATATGCTTCGGCATCCATGCGATCACGAGAGTACGATGAGAGTGAAGAGCCAGCACGCCAGGCCCAAGCAGTGTTGCCAACGATTTGATTTATAAAACCGCTAGATCGGTCTTCCAAAATAGCCAGAAACCGCTAGATTTCCGATCCTAGCGCCATCTAGCGGTAGACTCAAAAAGTGAATAATTGCTCTCACAAGAAATGCAGTGAGAATATTTTTTTTATGTGATTTAAATTTACTTATCACAATTTTTTTTACTAAATAAACTTTTTTAGCTTTAATAATAATAATACTCGATGATGAATAAAAGTAATATGGTATTTAAAAAAAAATTATTAATAAATTAGAAAACTGCAATACAAAATATTTTTAATTAGAAAATCAAATTTACATATAGTTTCTGCGCCCCACACATTTTGATTAAGTATTAGATTATTTTGTACTTTTTAGAAAAGTTTTTTTTTTTAATATAATTAAGACAGTCTTTTATTATTAAGAGTGATAAAAAACAGGTTTTATTTACTTTATATTTTTTATTTTTTATTTAATGTCTTTATGTTTTGGATTAGACAGTATACCTATATTTTATATTTTTTTTGACTGTCAAGGTAGAGTAATAGACGCACTTATAGTGTATGTGTTGTATTTTTCGAGTTCCAAATATTAATTCAGCAAAATTTTTACTAAATATAAAAGATTCAAGAACAAAGTGAACAATTAATCGTTTTAACTTTCTCTTACAATTATATCTACTTTAAAAACCATATTTTAGGTATTTTTATAATATATATTTAAATTCCTTCCCTGGGTTATACATTGATAAATTAAAATTTTGTTAAAGGAGAATGGTGCAAGTTTTTGTGAAAAATTTTAAACAAGGTGAAGAAACTTTTTAAATTTTTTTTTTTTTTTAAAGCGGTTTGTTCTACAGCATGCGCCGTTTTCCGCATCCAACACGCCAATTCTCTCTATCCAGGATGTCTTGCTCTTGTAGTTGCCTACTTTTTAAAATTTAAAATACTAAATAGAACAACGGCTAACTAAATCCCCTAGGGGATTCTATTAAAATAAAGAGCGCGCGCTATATTTAAATTTAATTTTTCAAAATATAAAAGGAGAGAGTAGAAAAGAAGATACGACAGAGTGCCAACTGTCAACAGTAATTTTGTTAATGTTGAAAATGTATTGTAAATAGAGGAATTTTGCTTAAAAAATGAATTTAACTTGATTTGTAAAAAAAGCCAGAAATCCCGCCAGAAATGTTTGAAAATAGCCAGATTTCCCGCTAGCCGCCAGATGAGATTTCTTCTAGCTAGATGGAGTAAAAAATAGCCAGATCTAGCGGGAAAACCGCTAAATTGGCAACCCTGGGCCCAAGCAGAGAGAGAATCCGCGACTTAGCCGCCCTCTGGCGGCAGGCAGCGAATTAGAGGCAACCAGCTCAAAAGGCGTCGCGACCGAACAGTAATCGTGCATGAAAAAAGTGGTTTTTTCTCTTCTTTTTTTCGAAATATCTCAGAAACGGCTTGAAACTATTTTGATTAAAAAAATTGAGCGAAACCATGGCGTTTCGCTCTACAAAAAAGCTCTAATAAGTGAACATTGGAAAAATTATATTTTTCGAGATAATAATTCTTTTGTCAAAATGTCTGTTAGTTAGTCTGGTTGTCTGGTTGTCCTTTCAGTCTGTGCGTTACCAAATTTTTGTGAACGAGCTAGCTCAAAAACTAGTGTGAATGCTAAAATCTGACCCCCGGGGTAGAGACAAATTTGAATAAAATAAATAGTATTGTAAATGGCGTATGGCTAGAAAGGCCGAAAAGCCAAAAAAAAAACTAGTGTGAATATGGAAACTAAATTTCACACGTATTTTGGGTGCATTGAGATTAAGAGCTGATTAGATGTTGGTGCATATCGACCCAAAATTAAGGGTGGTTAAAAATTAAAAATCTAAGCCATTTGAGCAAACTCAACGAAATTTTGTATATATAATCAGAGGGACCCCAGAAGTCTTAAAATGCAAAAACTACCCCTCCCCCTACATGATTATAAATAATTTTATTAAATATTAAATATAAGTGAGGGGCCAGGTTGTATGGTAAAGTCAAGTGGATGGCCACATCAGAACACGTCAGCTTATTTAAACGCTTTTATATTTTAACATGGTCCCTTTAAATGACTGTCTAGGTATAATAGAATCGTGGGTATCGGAATCTAAACAGACTCACATATATCAAAAAACCCTAATAACTTTTTACTAGTACTTTGCAGATATTTTTAAACACAATGAGCAAAAATAAATCGATAGAATTGAATATGTAGTACCTATAGGTAAAGTCGCCAGGCAGACAAACTTGGTCAGCCTCCCAGGCGTGCCGAATAATTAACAAGAAATCTCACGGCTTAGAATATTTGTGAAAAGGAAACGAACGGGTTGTTCAGATTGCCAGCTGTACGCGGTGGGTAAGGCGATGTACCACCGGCTGAGCAACCAGACGTACGGCTCCTGGCTTCGGGATCCTCAGCCTCGCAGCGACGCCGACCTGGACAAGGTCTGGACGACGCAGGAGGGCGACGCCGAGGCCTACGTCCTCTACGAGTTCCCCAACAAGGTCGCCTACGCCAACAACACAGGCGCCAAGCTTATCAAGCTCGAGCATCCATTCAGGGTAACCCATCCACTCATTATCTTAGGTCTCAGGTGGTTTCGCTCTCTGTCTATTGATTGGTGTTGTTCCAGGGAAACGCGCACGTGGTGTACAACGGCTCGTTCTACTACCAGGAGCTTGGCCGCCCCCGCATTCTGCGCTTCGACTTGAACAACCGCAGGTACACTTACCTGGACGTGCCCGGGCTTCCTGCCCACGGCGACAACTTCCTGTACACCACGCAGTACAACTACGCGGACCTCTCGACGGACGACAACGGCCTCTGGCTCATCTACGGGCTCCCGCCCAGCAACAACACCGTCGTCCTTAAGCTGGACGCGTGGGCGATGACCGTCCAGTTCGGCTGGAACATCACCTTCAACCACCACAAGGTGGGCGAGATGTTCATCGTCTGCGGCGTCCTCTACGCCGTCGACAACGTCACCGTCCACAACACCAAGATCAGGTGACATGCATACCTACACGAGTACTTACATAATCCCATCAGCAAGCTTGCTTACCAAGTGGAGAGCGAGAATGTTCAAAATTTTCGAAATTCAGGAAAATTTTTGAAAAAATGAACAAAATCAACTGGTGTGTTCCCCACACAACTTTCACATTTTCATTTATTTGAAGTTCGCGCGTCACTACCAATTTACGCCCCCTTCCATTATTTTGGTTTTTTTGATTTTCTCAAAAACGGCTCCAACGATTTTTTTTTTAAATTTGACACAACTAATAACTCAAGATACTTGATAATTACACCAATCTTTCATGTAAATGTCCACTTCCGGTTTTCTGATTTCATCCAAAAGCTTGCTGTACTCCTTCTGGCCTATATCAAGTTTAAGTTTCGAATTTCGTATCTCTGAGACTTATGGTTGCGAAACACAGGGGGTGTACATACGTACATACGCACTGACCGATGGATTTTGGACCTCTTTTTGGCCTCTAGGGACCACAATTTCCGGTTTTATGTCTTAAGTCCGGTTTCCAACTATTAAGGGTAACAATTCCTTCCACCTAGAAGTTACAAAATGAAATTAACTTTTTTCATCTCTGAGATACGAGCTCTCAAAGAGTCAGGACCCAGACAGGCCATCACATTACTCTCCCATTATATTCTCTAGAATAAAATGTGAAAGTAAAAATGTTTTTAAGTTTTTATTTTTTGAAAAATTTTAAACTATTGTTAATTTTGACAAAATTTTAATTTTTTGACGCGGACAAATGAGATTTATAAATTGTAAGATAACGATCAGCAAACTTGTTGAATCTCTGAATGAGATGTTAGCCTGAGAATTCATGGTATGTGTACTATATAGTGTATACCTATACCTTCTATTCGTTGGACGGGGTAATAAAATAAAATGTAACATTTATTAAGGTTTATTTCCATCTATCACGCTGAGAGTCTAATTTGGTCCAATTGAGATTGCTTTCATATTTATACTCTTGCTCAAGATAAATGTCTGGAAACGCGAAGGAAGAAAGGCTGGATGGGGGGCAGGGGGGGGCAGAAGGAAGGGTGATTTATCAAGTGGAAAATTCGTTTTTTGTGTCCTTTTTCGGCGGGAACTCAGAGGGAGAGGCGCGCGAGCTTCTTATTCTATTCGCGATGATCCCGAGCAGAAATGAACAAATATACAAATATATACAAATGAATATTGAATGGGAACAAAGAAGAGAAGAAGATCAAGCAAAATCTAAATTAAATATAGAAGGGGGGTTCGCTTCCCCCCCCCCCCACCTGGATGTAATTCAGAAGCGAGCAACGAGATTCCACCTATCTTTTTGGGGCAAAGTTTGCACGAAAAATAAGACACTAAGGGCCAGTTGTATGTCGGTTGATAAACTCTTTTAAACGTTGACAGGGTAAAACCTCAAAATTCACAGTGCCCGGTGGGATGGCCAATCAGATGACAGGCACTTTCATCTGATTGGTCATTCCACCGGGCACAATGTGAATTTTAAGGTTTTACCCTTTGTCAACGTTTAAAAGAGTTTATCAACCGACATACAACTGGCCCTTAGTGAATGAGCAAGAATGGAGTTTCGGTCAAAGATGATGATGTTCTGAGAAACCATCAAATGGCTTCCTTATTGTTATTACTTTATCATACAGGGTATGGTCAAGGATTGTAATCGTGCATGAAAAAAGTGGTTTTTTCCTTCTTTTTTTTTCAAAATATCTCAAAAACGGCTGAAATTATTTTGATTAAAAAAATTGAGCAAAACCATGGCATTTCGATCTTCAAAAAAGCCCTAGTAAGTGAACATCCAAAAAATTACATTTTTCGACATAATAATTGTTTTGTCAAAATGTCTGTCAGTCTGGTTGTCTGGTTGTCTGTGAGATACCAAAATGTTGTGGACGAGCTAGCTCAAAAACTAGTGTGAATATAAAAAACAAATTTCACATGTACATAGTTTTGGTCCATTGAGATTAAGAGCTGATTAGATTTGGTGCATATCGACCAAAAGTTAAGGGGGGTGGAGGCTGGAGGGGGGTTAAAAATTCAAAATGTAGGCCGTTTGAGCAAACTCAATCAAATTTTGTATACATAATCAGTGGGACCCCAGAAGTCTAAAAATGCAAAAACTAACCGCCCAAAATGGGTGGGGGGTGTAAAAAATGAAAATATAGGCTCTTGTACCAAACTCAGCCAAATTTTGTATACATAATCAGTGGGACAACAGGAGTCTAAAATTGCAAAAACTAACCCCCCCCCCCTCTACATGATTATAAATAATTTTATTAAATATTAAATATAAGTGAGGGGCCAGGTTGTATGGTAAAGTCAAGTGGATGGCCACATCAGAACACGTCAGCTTATTTGTTTGTTCTTTTCCCCTTTATAAACCTCAAGGTTAAGGTAAATGCTCCAGTAATGGGCCGGTTAAGAGAAAAATTGAAGTAAAACTGAGTTACCATTGTTACATATTAATCATCCAAACTGGTCCAAATTGATACCTGTCATTTTATTATCTGTCCTACATCTGTAACCGCAATTTTAGCACACTGGTTCCATTTAGAAAAATAAAAATATATTTTTTTGCAACGAAATTTTCTCTGGAGAGAGACGGACTGGTATAAATTTTAATTGAATGTAATGGAAGGCAGCCCAGGGGGTAGTGAGGAAAGAAAAATTAACACATATAAAATAAAGTGTAATTTATTGGAATCCTTCCTCCTTTCCTTTCAAACCGACGTTTCGGAACCCTGAAGAAGAAGGGAAAAATCCTCCGAAACGTCGTTTTGAAAGGAAAGGAGGAAGGATTCCAATAAATTACACTTTATTTTATATGTGTTAATTTTTTTCTTCCTCACTACCCCTGGGCTGCCTTCCATTACATTCAATAAAAATATATATGTATATACCATAACTAACCTGATGAACCGATAATGGGCCAGTATTTTATCCGACTTACCAGTAATGGGCCACCCAATAATGAGCCATCTATTGTGGAACAATAATCAAGTCTATAACATCAAAGAATTTATCTGTTTTATTCATATTTTTCTAAAACTTTAAAGAAAATGCCGATTGTCCAGTAATGGGTCGGTGGGCTCCAGTAATGGGCCAGCCCGCCCATTATTGGAAAAATTCATAGTACAATGACCGTTCCTGTACTGATCAGTTAGGTTTCGATCGAGGTTCTCAACAGTAAGCTTAATTCAGAATGATACCATGTTCTTATGTTGGTACGGGCTGGTCCATTACTGGGACAGTTGAACAATTCGTGATCCCATGATGGGCCACTCTATTTTGGCAATGAAATCTTAAGTTTTTCATCATTTATGCAATGCACAATTTGAATTATAGATATTATCGTACTAAATAATCCTTTAAGTCACAATAAACAGGCATTATCTATGTAAATAAAAATGTACTGTTACGCTTAAGTGATACGTTGAAGGATCTCCGAAAGTTCTTCACCGATTTCTTTGAAATTTTCACACAACATTCCTTTCAAATACACGAGTGTTTTTATATATAGTGTTTTTTATAGATATCACACCTGAGGCATGCAAACATTTTTCGAGGAAATAACGCCAGCGCCTCTCTGGGGGTAAAAGCAAACAAACAAAAATAGCTTTTTGGAAATCTTTCAACTGTCAATTTTACTTTTGGTTAAGGGAACAATTTTGACAAGTAATATATAATTCATTTACTGTTTTAATACATATTCTATAATTATTTGCATTTTCAATTTATTTTCAAAACTCTTATTATTTTTTATATTAGTCACAGCAACGCGTAGTCGGGTCAGCTATTATCTATATAAATTTTAACGATAAAACGAGACGCTTCCCGCCATGGGCTAGGTGACGCCGAAGGCCCGGGCGTCAGCTATAGTAAATAAATATTATTTGTTGAAAAATATCACTTTCCTTAACAGATTTCTTAATTAAATAATTAAAACAATCACAAATATTCGTCTCTTTAGCAGAATAATCCACACACTTAACAGAAAGTTAAGGAATGAACTGAATTCCAGTGCTAAGGTATCTATCCTAGCAGGAAGTAGTCAATGACCCTAATCCCTTTCACTGCCCTAGGTAACAAAAGAGCCTTCATTTCTCAATATTTTTAAGGGGTGGCCCATTTCTGGAGCGTTTACCTTACTGTATTAAGAGAATAAATGGAATTTTTTATGTAAATGTTGTATGGTATAGTTTGTGACAAGTGTGTCTGTCTCTCTGTTTCAGATTCGCGTTGGATCTTTATAAGAACAATTTATTAGACATTGTGAATTTGACATTCATCAATCCGTTTCGCAAGACAACAACGCTCGGGTACAATCACAGATTCAAGGTGAACAACAAGTGCAAGCACATTTTCCCAATTCGGGACATTCGGTCTAATCTAATCAAGTGTGGTTTGTTTCTTTCTTTGCCAGGAGTTGTACTCGTGGGACAAGGGCAACCAGCTAACATATCCAATTCGTTATCATGAAATCGGCTACAACACCAACTCCTCCTCGCGCAGCGACGACAGGGACGCCTCCTCAGCCGAATCGACCACCAACGGCAAAACCGGAATGGAGTTCTATTAATTAGGGCACATCCCTCCAGCTGAAAAGGGACACAAGCCATATACAACATAGAACACTGCTCAACAACAATTTGTATCACTAAATCTAACAATGGATCCTAGTAGAATTTTATACGCCGATTCTCTTGGTGTTTTTGCATTTTTTACAAGTCAGGGTTTTGAGATGTTTTTGATTTAAACACCGAAAAAGGCCAATTTGGTCTATTCTTGAGAAGTTAAAGATTTAACAAAGAGAAACAGAGAGGTTATCCTCTGCTTGGTGGAAATTGTTTGTTTCTCTTTGTGAATCAACAACTCTGCTACTCTCGGCAAAACAAAAACTTTTCAATTAAAGATTTGAAATAACAATATTTGAAATCAAAACGGTTCGAGTTTTTACTCGGAGCGACCCGGAGTGCTATCGCCGATTGCCAGATGTATCGTGACGGCTAATAATAATGACCACCTTATTGATTTCTTCTGGAGAGATGGCCCAGCCCAACCCTTTTTTCAGCGTTGATCTATTTATTTAATATTTTACCCAGTAGCCTATATTCCCAGTCAAATACATATTTATTTTTCTTGACCATGGCGGTTTCCTGCCTATTTATTTATTTATTTTTTATTCCTTGACTACGGCAACTTCCTGTCTACTTATTTATTTATCTGTTTTTTAAATTATTAATTTTTAAATAATTTAACAACCATTTCTTTAAACCCAGTGACATATTATAACTATTTATTTTTTGTTTTATTTGTTTGATTATTTATTTATTTATTCTTCCCAGTGTATTTATTTGTTTATTTTTATTGTTTGGACGACATGCGACATTCCCTTTTTTATTGTTATTATTATTATTTTATTCTTGGTCGCAGCATTTTCACACCGTTCTGCTGTGGCCACACCATCTGAGCCACTCAACCGGATCCTGAGTGGGAGGATCGGAGGGCTATAAGGGCAGATGTGGAGGCCCTTTTAAAAAATAATTTGTTTCCTCCTTGATTTTCAGTTCATCACTTTTTTTTAGCTGAATTAGAACTCGATTTATAAATAAAAACTAAAACTAAATGTTTCTATCTAGTTTTATTATCATATACAAAAATTTAGTTTTAGTTGAGTGGATATCGATGAGGCAGTCCAACAAAAGGAAGATAATTTACACTATCATTTTATTCATAAAACCGACGTTTCGGAGGCTATTCCCTCCTTCTTCAGGGTCTGTAATTAATTAAAGTGCGATTTGGCCATCATTACACTCCTTCAATGACTTTTCAAAGTGAGTAGAATATTTGTGATTAAAAAAAAAAAATTCTATATAATTATATATTAATTGTATTTACAAAAAAAATTGTGATGATCTTGTTTGTAATGATGACCAAATCCCATTTTAATTACTTACAGACCCTGAAGAGGGAGGGAATAGCCTCTGAAACGTCGGTTTTATGATTTTTATGAATAAAAAGATAGTGTAAATTATCTTCTTTTTTTGGACTGCTTCATCGATATCCACTCAATTTCACTTATCAGTCAGTCTGTCTCCAAAAAATACTCCAATCTTATTTAGTTTTAGTTTTTTGCTTTAAATCGAGATATGGATAAAAGCAAAGAGGTAAATTGAAAACCAAAGAAAAAGGTGTTTTCTATTAAGGGAACTAAATATTTTGATTTCAAATATTGCTGTTTCAAATCTATGGTGACTCGAAAATAGGTCAAAATGGCTTTTTTCTGAGTTTTGCCTAAAAACATCTCTTGTAAAAACGCTTGTAAAAAAAAACGAAAAATAACCTAAGAACCAGCGTAAAAACCCTTCGTCTAGGTCGAGCAGTGTAATTGAACAAAAAAAAAATCAAGCCAATGGTACTCATACTTGGGATTGCAAATTAAAATAGATTTTCGATTAAAAAAAAGCCAACTACTAAATAGAAGAGGCATATTTTGAGCAGTCCTCAAGGCAGTGGCGTAGCGAGAGGGGGGTTATCATGCCCCGGGCGCTACTCACAAAGGGGCGCCAAAAGGTCCGCAAAACAAAAATTTGCTGGATAATTTTTATTTTTATTATAATTGATTTCTGGAAAATATATTTTAAATTTAGTGCCAGTGTAATAAAATAAATCTTAATTCGTAAATAAAAAGGAAAAAAAGGAACACTAATATTCTAAATCAAACTGTAATAATATATTCATAATAGAAATGGCACGTCTTTTCTACTGGCAGGGCTGACTCGGCCTGTGTCTAGTCTAGATGATCATATACCTAGGTACATTTCAAAATCTAGTCTTGTTTTCTCAACTACATTTTTTGTCTCAAATTTAAAGCCTAGTTTGAGCCTATGACTATTTTACTTTATTTATTAATTAATTTGCGAGTATATTTTACATATAATATTATATGGTTTTCGAATGGGGGGGGGGGGGGCGCTAAAAAGGTATTGTGCCCCGGGCCCGAAGTAAGCTCGCTACGCCACTGCCTCAAGGATTAACCTATTATGAGTAATTAAAATAAAACTCCAAAAATATATTAAAATTTATATTTTTACTTGTGAAACCCCTTGTATAACTCTTTAAAAACTCCTGTGATCAGCCATTTAGGCAGGCCATGGACTCTTCCAATCGGATTGAATGTCAAATCGCTTGATACGCAGACACCCAAGTTTGAGAATCCAAAAATATGAATTCAGATAATAATAAATAATTTTAAACACGAACGGAGAGAGATAATTATCAAAAATCATTCTCTCATTACCTACATAGCGTTTATGGAAGAAATAGGGAAAGAAAAATTTGGAAAAAATGGAACAATGTTTAGTTACTTTAAAAAATTCTGGATTATAAAAAACATTTTCCAGAGTTGACACATCACGTGACTTAAGACCCCCATCTTAAGTTTAAATAATTTTATTTCTAGTACCCCACAAATATAGGGAGGGTTTCTGTTTATGCAATTGTTCAGAAAAAATTCTAGTTTTTGCTTGGTTTATTTGAAATATTTCTAAAACATTTAAAACTATTTTGATAAAAAATAAGCTGACGTGTTCTGATGTGGCCATTCACTTGACTTTACCATAGATATGTAATATTTAATAAAATTATTTATAATCATGTAGGGGAGGGGGGTTAATTTTTCCATTTTTAGACTCCTGGGGGCCCACTGATTATGTATACAAAATTTGGTTGAGTTTGGTACAAGAGCCTATATTTTCATTTTTTACCCCCCAACCATTTTGGGCGGTTAGTTTTTGCATTTTTAGACTTCTGGGGTCCCACTGATTAGGTATACAAAATTTGGTTTAGTTTGATCAAATAGCCCAGATTTTTAATTATTAACCACCCTCCACCCCCCCTTAATTTTGGGTCGATATCCACCAAAATATAATCAGCTCTTAATCTCAATGGACCAAAACTACGTGTGAAATTTGGTTTCGATATTCACACTAGTTTTTGAGCTAGCTCGTCCACAAAAATTTGGTAACGCACAGACTAACAGATGAACAGATAACCAGACAGACTAACTAACTGACATTTTGACAAATCAATTATTATCTCAAAAAATATAATTTTTGCGATGTTCACTTATTAGAGCTTTTTTGTAGAGCGAAATACCATGGTTTCGCTCAATTTTTTTAATCGAAACAGTTTAAGTTGTTTTTGAGATATTTCAAAAAAAAGAAGGAAAAAAAACACTTTTTTTCATGCACGATTACAATACTTGACCATACCCTGTATGGTAAAGTAAATACAACTAAATATGAAATAACATTTTTATGTTCTTAATGATTTATAGTGAACACAAAATTTGACCACACACTCATGGAGTTAGACATTTTGAAAAAAAAAATTGCTTAAAATATTTTTATTAAATAAAAGGCTTTTTTTTGTAGGCCTTAACGCCTTAATTTTTATTATAAAAATAATTTCAAGTCTTTTTGAAATATTTGGAGTATAAACTAAACATAAACCATTAGAAAACTTCCCCATTGTGCTTCTGGTAAAGTGAATTTATTCATTTTACTTACTTCTTATTATTTAATTTCATGAAACGTTTTCTAATTAATAATTTTCAAGAATCATGGCGTTGGTTCCAAGTGAAATATTATTTAATAATAGTTGATTAAATAAAATACCAAATATTGTTTCACAATTAAGTTTTTTTTTTTATTTTAGAAGAACAATTCAATATATATTTCAGGCTCTGAGTTTACTTAATGCAACTCTTGATGATGATCTCACATTCTGAAATATACCGGGTGAGTTTTTTATCTTGAGAGAGTCTTATAATTCAGAAACAGTGCATTATATGGAAAAAAGTTTCAAATAAAAGTTTATTTATATCGAGGGGAAACTAAACTGCGCTATTGTTTGTCGACGTAGAACAAGCTTTCAAGGGTATTCCATTGTCAACTTCTGTTTTTTAAATGGAACCCTGTATTTTTCTATACGTCTACTTAATCTACAAAAAAAATTGAACAACTTTCATAAGAACTATTTTTTTATACGACATCAAATAAACAAAATACATGAATCAATTAGATCTCAAAAAAAATTCTTAATAATTATTTTTAGCAATTATTTGGCTTAATTATCAAATAATAATGATTGAATAATTTAATAATAAATAATAATTTTTTGGCTCCATAAACTGACGATCTCTGGTTCTACAAAACCTCGCGCATGCGCAGGACAAAATTTCGTAACAAGCAACCATGAATCGTGAGAGGCAAAACAAAATTACCCCAGGTGGTTACCAATCCACCCACCATCGGGTGGCAACCGGGCATTCAGATTCTGGGGGACCCGGACCATCACGAAATCAAGGAAGAAACAATGGAAGAATAACGCCAAAAATCCATATATACCTGGGCACTTTTAACATCAACACACTCATCCGGCCAGGAAAATTAGATAGCCTGACCATGGAACTCGATAACACGTTCCGGAAAAAGATAGAGGCGTGGAAGGTCCAACCAGAAAGGGACATCAAGCTTTGCGTGATCCCAAGGGTCCAAACGCAAAAAAAAAAAAAAAATCGACACTGTTCTGAGACATTCCACGATTATTGCAAGTCTTCTGGATGAATTACAGTTCCAATTTCTTCGTAACCTTTACATTTCCTGTTTTTTTTTAACAGATTTTACAACACGATAAAATGAAGCTTGTGAGGGTGTATTCCTATTAGGAAAACGCTCGGCATTCATTTCAATGGCAGCCCCTTAACACTTTTTCCACATTCTCCGCATAAATTAAGACCATTTTAATTCTCTCTTCAACAAAAAAATGCTCCATTTTTATATATATATATCCTGCGAGTTTGGTTACGGCGGACGCCGTTTCTCGCTTCCCATTCTCCATGTCCTTCTGTCGGCACAGTCTTCCTCTTCCAGCCCACGGGCTTGCATGGCATTTTGGATTCCATTTTTATTATTATGATAATAGATACAATATAACTATCTACTGGATTGACACAAGAAATAAACTTTTTTAAACTCAAGAATTTCAAATAGTTCTATTAAGTAGTAAATAATCTCTTAAATCTGTGTATAATGAATTTTTTTTATTTAGGTTTGACTACTAGGTCATACCAATATAATGAAGTTATAATATCATTATAAACACTTATTTTCATTGTTGTGACTTTTCAATTTAATGATTATTTAATAATTAATTATTCAATCATTATTATTTGATAATTAAGTTGAATTATTGTTAAAAATAGTTATTAAGATTTTTTTTGGATCTAATTGATTCATGTATTTTGTTTATTTGATGTCGTATAAAAAAATAGTTCTTATGAAAGTTGTTCAGTTTTTATTGTAGATTAAGTAGACGTATAGAAAAATACAGGGTTCCATTTAAAAAACAGAACTTGACATTTAAATACCCTTGAAACCTTGTTCTAAGGCGATAATAGCGTGGTTTAGTTTCCCCCTCGATATAAACAAACTTTTTTCCATATAATGCACTGTTTTTGAATTGTAAGACTGTCTCAAGATAAAAAACTCACCCGGTATATAAACTCTCTAGAAAATATCTATTTTATTTGTGAAGCAGTACCTGGTATTCTCTATTTGATCATCTATCTATCGCTTTCTAATTACTTGAATTGCACTTTCCTAATATATTTCTATTTCTTCCCTTAATTCTATATATAATCTGTAAATAAACCGATTTATTATTTTTCCCTTCTAAAAAACAAGTGTTTTATATGGCTTGGAATATCAATAGAATAAAAAAATAAAATGATCAAGTCAGTCAGTCAGTTCAGGTGCTTCCATTAAACTAAACCTGGTCTTTAAACAAAATAAATCTTAAATTTTTAGCTGGAATAATATGTATATATTATATATATATATATATCAGTGGAGTGCGGTCCATGGATGCTGTGGATGCTCCGCATCCCTAAAATTTCAAAAGATCAAGAGTATTTTCGTTCCGTGTCATAAAAAAATCTAATATGAAATTTGAAAAAAAAAAAAAAACGAAAAATTCGGCGTTTATCGATGAATTTTACAAATAGGAGTGAAAAATAAAATAACATTTTAAAATTTGAAGGGTTCTTTTTTGAACAGCATCTGGTTGAAATGTCACCCCCCGCCACTGATATATATATTTATATTAAAAAAAAAAAAAAAATAAATAAATAACAAATTTTCTAAAGAAAAATTTATATTTTTTAATTTAAGAATTGATCAGTTGGAATAATCAATCCTAGATAATACTCTCGAAAGGAAGCTCTTTAGAAGTTTTCTTCTCTGGTTTTTTTCTTTTAGAAATTCTTCCCAATATATATATATATTTACGATATCGTATATATATAGTATATATATATATATATATTAGGGTGGTCCTTATTTATAGGGGATAAAAATAAATTTCGCCTATTTGAAAAGTGCCGGGCTGAATTTTGTTAAGAGTGGATCTAAAAGTGAGTCCTGCCAAATTTTGGCTCAATTGAACAACATTTCACCAGTGGCGCTTGGGGCCTAAAGTTTTGAAAATATATAAAATGTCAATTTTGCGTTTTCAAATATATTATTGAAATATATGGTAATTATAATTAAATTAGGAAACGAAGAAAAGATTTTTATTTTATAGACAAAAGGATCAGCCGGGATTCGAAACCGTGATCTTCGCATGTGCGCTGCGACGCCTTTATAAGAACATTAGCTCTTATCCTTTCGGCCACTGATCCCCGAACCCAAGCTGATACCTAATGTCTATATGAATTTGGAATTTCATTTTTATTTAATCTGGATTTGGATATAGTTTAATTAGTCAAGCCAACTACAGAGCTGCGAAAAATGAACGGGGAAGAGATTAAAAGATTAAATAAAAATGAAATTCCAAATTCATATAGACATTAAGTATCAGCTTGGGTTCAGGGATCGGTGGCCGAGGATAAGAGCTAAGGCTCTTATAAAGGCGTCGCAGCGCACATGCGAGGATCCCAGTTCGAATCCCGGCTGATCCTTATGTCTATAATATAAAAATCTTTTCTTCGTTCCCTAATTTAATTTAAATTATAATTGTCTTTCGACGCGGCTTCATTGGGATTGCGCCCTGGAGTGAAGAAGAAAATTATTTTCGACCTTTGAGTTCGCGATCGGGTGAGAGGCGTTTGGATATAGTAATTATAATGTTTACTGGGACACGAAATTATTACAAGTGGAAGGCCACGGGTAAATGATGTTCGATTGGGCTAAAATTTGGTAGGAATTGCTTTTAGATCCAGTCTAACAAAATTCAGCCCGGCATTCATCAAAAATCAAAACTTCGAAAATAAGGACAACCCTAATATATATATAATATATACTAAAATAACGCAATATTTTATAAAAAATAAAAATGGATGAATGTGAAGGAACAAATGAATGGCGTATGTTTGTAATAATTATATATATATATACATATTTTTACTAAGGTGTTTCTTATTTTTAATAATTTTATATTTTCTCATCATGATCTATCCTCTACAAGAGTCCTAGTATTTGTTAATTTTTGTTAGAATTTATTATTTCCAAAAATAAAACCTTACCATAGTCATTTTAATTAATTTCTGCATTAAATTAACAAAAAGTTGCATAATAATAATTGAAGGAAAAAGTGAAAACTGCACTGAGAAAAATTTGGTATTTTTCTTTTTTTTTATTTGTGAACGATTTGAGATAGAAATATTAAACTAGGGAGAGAGGTGCTACAAACATGGGTATCAAACTTCAACTCATTAGCTACAACTGTTCAAGAGCTTTAGTTTTAAAATTATTGGATAAAAATACTTGGTAGGTTTCACATTAAGATATAAAAAAATAAAACGAATTTATTTTTGGAGAATCTTTAATCTCGATATATATATTTCGGGTGACTAACCCATCTTCAGGAGAAACAGAAAGTAACTGACCTGGATAAGTCGAAATTGAATACAAGTCAATGGTAATTTTTTTTTTTTTTTAAGATAACAAAAGGGTAAATATTTAAAATTAGTGGAGGGAGAAAAGGTAGGAAGTCTACGTTTGTTTAATTTTGAATAGCCTTTTGAGAAATGAGGATTTCGAATTTGAATACAACTCAATGGTAAAATTTATTTTTAAGATAACAAAAGGGTAAATATTTAAAATTAGTGGAGGGAGAAAAGGTGGGAAGTCTACTTTTGTTTAATTTTGAATGGCCTTTTGAGCGGGGAGCGTCTCGTTTTACGGTTAGTCACCCGAAATATATATATATCGAGATTAAAGATTCTCCAAAAATAAATTCGTTTTATTTTTTTATATCTTAATGTGAAACCTACCAAGTATTTTTTATCCAATAATTTTAAAAAATGTTTCACCAAGTACCAACACCAAATTCCTTAAAAAAAAAAAAAAAGCTTTAGTTTTGTTTTTATACTAGCTGACGCCCGGGCGTCACCTGGCCCCTGGCGGGGAGCGTATCGTTTTATGGTTAAAATTTAAATAGATAATAGCTGACCAAAATTGATTTGATCAAAAATTTAAATATATTTAAAAAATAATAATAGTTTTGAAAATGCAAATAATTATAGAATAGGTATTAAAACATCTTGTTAGTTTGCTTTCACCCCCCAGAGAGGCGCTGGCGTTATTTCTTCGAAAAAAAAAATATGTTTACATGCCACAGGTGTGATATCTATAAAAACACTCGTGTATTTGAATGGAATGTTGTGTGAAAATTTGAAGGAAATCTGTGAAGAACTTTCGGAGATCCTTCAACGTATCACTTAAGCGTAACAGTACATGTTTATTTATATAGATTTAATTATCTAACCTTAAGTTCTGATTCGAGAAAGCCAGAAATCTTATCTTATCAATAATTCGTTTCGGAAATAGATATTTGCCACCGCCTACTATTTCTGAGTGGGTTTCAGAATTCAGACAGATTATATGGACAGAAAAAATCATGTTTGAAAATGAGTTTCTTAAACGTTTCAGTCAAAAGGTAAAAAAAAAGGAGAGAATCCAACACTTGGCCGCCTGCGATGATTATAAGATATTGCTAATTTAATCTAATTACCTAAAATATAATGTAAATTATAACAGCAGAACTTTTCTATTGAGGAATACCCTTGCGAATTCTTTAACTAACAATATTTGTAGTATTGCATTTGTGGTACTCTTGAACATATACAATACTGTTAGTTCTTAAAGTGTTTTCTGGCCTAGAGTAGCAGAGTTGTTGATTTATAAGAACAAATCAAAGAATCAAAGAGTGTGTCTTCTCCTTGACGAAAATAAATATATATGCATAAAATAAATACAATTATTAATTAGAAACAATCGCAAAACGGTTATTAAAAATTAAAACGTTTTGGAAGAAATTATCCCTTTATCAGCGTTTTGCATTTATATATAAATATATACCGGGTGAATTTTTTATCTTGAGACAGTCGTATATCTTAAAAACGGTGCATTATATGAAAAAAAGTTTCAAATAAAAGTTTATTTATATCAGGGGGGAAGCTAATCTACGCTATTGTTTGTCGACCTAGAACAAGCTTTCAAGGGTATTTCGAGGTCAACTTCTGTTTTTTAAATGGAAACCTATAATGTTTCTGTACATATTCTGAATCTACAAAAAAAAAAACTAAACAATTTTTATTAGAACTATTTTTTATACGACATCAAATAATAAAAAATATTAATTCAATTAGATCTCAAAAAAATCAAATATTTAATTATTAAATAAATAATTGTTAAATTAAAGTCACAACAATGAAAATAATTTTTTATAATGATCTTGAAACTTCATTATACACAGATTTAAGTGATTATTTTCTACTTAATAGATCTATTTAAAATTCTCGAGTTTAAAAAAGTTTATTTCTCGTGTCAATCCAGTAGATAGTTAATATTGTATTACCATAATAAAAATGGAGCATTTTTTTGTTGAAGACAGATGTTTCATCCAGAAGACTTTTGCGATACACTCTGGAATGTCACAGAACATTGTCGGAAAATTATTAATTATTATTAAATTATTTATTTAACAATTAAATATTTGATCATTCTTATTTGATAATCAAGTTGAATAATTGTTAAGAATAATTATTATTTGGATTTTTTTGAGATCTAATTAATTTAATATTTTGTTTATTTGATGTCGTATAAAAAATAGTTCTTATGAAAGTTGTTCAGTTTTTTTAGTAGATTTAGACTGTATAAAAAAATATAGGTTTCTATTTAAAAACAGAACTTGACCTCGAAATGCCCTTGAGGGCTTGTTCTAGGTCGACAAATAATAGCGTGGATTGGCTTCCCCCCTGATATAAATAAACTTTTATTTGAAACTTTTTTTCATATAATGCTCTGTTTTTTAGTTATAAGACTGTCTCAAGATAAAAAACTCACCCGGTATATATGTCTTCATTTTATAGAATAAAACATTCGAGATTTATTTTAAAATATATACGAGTATGTATATACAGCATATGGTGGAATTGATCAGTAAAGCCCTAAAGGGAAAGAGAGTGGGGACCTCCCTCCATCCCTCCATCTGGCTGCTTGAATCGCAACGACAATATAAAAACTATTTCTTTCTGTGCCATTTTACTATGAACACAATTATAATTGAATTGAATAGAGGAGTTTAATCCAGGATTAACTTTTGACTGTCGTTTCACTTGTTTTAAATACGGCAATATTTTCAACATTCCTAAAGGTCGAAACATCAGAAGACACAGTTTACAAGTCCCTTTGCTAAATAAAAGTCCAAGAATTTTAGAATCTCAGTAGATTACAAATACTATTATGTCTTGATAAGTTGTCTCCGTTGTAATAATAAAACTTGAGCAAGATGCGAGGTAGGTTTCACAAAAAAGAAATAAAACAAAATTGAGTTTTGAATTCGATATATTTCGGGAGTGAGCAGAATATAGTCATGAATAATGGTTATAACATTTCGACTATCAACAAAATTTATAATAAAATCAAACGTAAATTCACTATTTCACAGTTACACGCATTACAATCTGGAACTGAACCAATATATAGAAGAATAGCCTTCATTTCTAATCATCTGACATCTCCATTAGCTTATACTCTTAGATCATATGGAATCTCTCCTGCTTTATACAACAACAACAATTTAGGCTCCCAATTAATTAACAATAAAATAGACAAAATTGATAAATTAGACAAATCGGGGTGTATAAATCAACTTGTCACGATTGTGATTTTTTTTTTTTTTTAATGCAATCGAATGCAAGAAGGGGTGCACCAGTAAAGATGCAGCCCCTATGGATCTCGAAAGACCCTTGCATTACCGAAGAGAAGGGAAAGTTGATTAAGTGAGAGGGTGTAGACGTAGGTGTCTATGCACTCCGGTTTTGAAGGTTTGAAGATTATAAGTGCTGGGAAAGATGGAGGCTGGGAGGGAGTTCCAGTTCCTTGAAGTCATGGGGATATATGAATTGGCGAATGAAGTGGTCCGGCACTTTTCTAATTTGACCGCGAAAGAGTGTTGGGAGTCGGCAAAACGCGTGCTACGTGCAAAGCATGCTTTGGGGGGAATTATTGATTTTATCTCATCAGAGCACCTGCCGTGATAGTATCTATAGAAAAGGGAAAGGGCAGAGACGTTTCTTCGATGAGCCAGCGAGTCGAGGGAGTCGGTGAGGGTAGAATCGTCAATTAGCCTGACGGCTCGTTTCTGAATTGCATCAAGGGTAGCAAGAGAATATTTTGAGGCTCGTCTCCATAGATGAGAGCCGTATTCGAGACAGGGGCGGATTTGGGCCTTGTAGATGGTGAGAAGTTGTGGGGGTTTGTAAAATCGCTTGGACCTGAATAAGAAGCCAATCTTCCTTGCTGCAGATTTCGCTACAGAGGAGATGTGTTCATTCCAAGACAGGTCAGATGCGACAGAGACGCCCAACATGGATAGGCTGTCACACATTTTCAGGGTATTCGAATCGAAGTGAATATCAGGGAAATCTTTATTTTCGCGCCTAGAAATTAGACAACATTGAGTCTTGTTTGAATTAAAGTTAACTAAATTTTGAGAGCCCCATTTATTCAGTTTGTCTAGGTCGAGAGTAATTGAGGAGGCAACATTGATTCGATGCTTTTTACATAGGACAGACAGGCCGCTCATTCAAAATTCGTTACTCTGAGCATGTAAGAGCTCTTAATCGTCTCAATAGATCAGATAACATTAATCTAGATTCGATCTCAGCCTTCGCAATTCACTTACATGAATTCAATCATTCCACCTCCAATAATAACCCTATCCCCATTCATTTCGAAAGAAAAGGCCTTAAATTGGATCTCTTAGAATCTACGGAAATTAAAATAGCCCTCTCAAATAATTCAAATATTCTGAATAACCAATTAGAAGTGCATAAAAATACAATTATTGATTATATATTATAATAAATTAACTAAAACATTCCTTCTATTGTTTGCACATTGAATATATTAGAGTAATTGTACCCTCTCAGGTACTTTTCCAGTTGTACCCTGTCACGTACTTTCGCATTCTTTATTATAATAGTAGGTAGAGCTTCCCTTCAGCTGGTTCAAAACTCAATTTACCATCTGTTGAAAATATTAATTCTTAGAATAACTTCTCCTCGTCCCCCTACATTCCCCTCACCACATACATTTCAAAAAATTGTTATTTGTAAAATTATTTTTCCAATGTATAATCAGTTTTCTTTGACTCCTGATGATGGGCTCATCCCCGAAATATATCGAATTCAAAACTCAATTTTGTTTTATTTCTTTTTTTGTGAAACCTACCTCAAGTTGCTCAAGTTTTATTATCATATTAAAATGTTTCACGTAGAACTAACACCTAACTCCTTAAAAGTTATTGTCTCCGTTGTGTGATGGCACGCGGCGCTTGGAAGTTGAGCAGAGGAAGTTACCTAGATTACTTTATTTATTTATTTAAGGATCAATTTAAAATGTCGAAGAATGAACACAAGGGAATAAACAATATTTGCAGTTCTCAAGGAATTTATGCAAAAAATTAGTTGGATTCAAAGCGCGTTCGGAAACAGTCTGCGCCTAGAAACGTTTTGCTAGTGAAAATTTAAAGAAAAATATTTCCTATAATAATTAATATTACTGACTCATAATGAAATTAGATTAAAATCCAGTACCTCCAGATAATTATCATTGTTATTTATATTACTATGCAACTATTTGGGAAAATGTTATAATTATTGATTCGTAAAATTGAAGGGTTGAACAGGAATAAGTACTTATTTTTTTATTTTTGAAAAATCATAAATTTCATTAGCAGCCTTTGAATTACATACAAAAATTATGAATAAAATACTGTAGTTGTTTACAGGGTCTACGTAATAAAACGTTTTAAGAAAATCAAAATTATGCAAAATAAGAACCACCTTAATATGTATATACCTATATACTTATATACTATATATAATATAAATTAATGATAAATGGTAAAATATTTACGAATAAAATATTTTGTACTTGTTTGTGCGCTTTAAAAGGGAGGTGTATTTTAATGAAAAACGAAGAACGATGTATGAATTGTTTTTAATTTAAATGATAGAGAGAAAAATAATAAAATTATTAAAATATTAAACTTTCGATTTTTGTTTTTGTTATTTTTTTTTTCCTTTTTGTTTTCTATATTTATTTATTTTTAGATTAAATATTTGTTGATTAATCCTATTCCAGTACATTCAATTATGTTAGAATTATCTTCTTCTTTTTTGATGTTGAATTTGGCCTGGAACAAAAAGGGAAAACTTTTTAGCATTTAGTATTCATTATCAATTAAACTAAAATATAAAGGATAGGAGGTCGCCCTCCCTCCTCTATTCCACAAAAACGCTACATGTGAATTTTTTGTACCATTTCAAATTTCACCTTGTAGATGTATATTTCTTAGCATTAGTAACGTCACTTGAGTAAAATAGTAAACAAATTAAAATGGAGGGGGAAAAAATTCTTCTTCTTAAAAATGTAAAGAAAATTTAGAGATAACTATGGTGTTGTATTTGTAAAATATAATGCAGGTTTGAAATCTTAGTATAGAAATTTTTAATTATGCTCATCTGAAACGCAGATGTAATTGTCAACTGATTTCCGCCCTAACGAATTCTACCCTTGTGAAAGACCGTCTTCCGCCCTTTCAGTAACCCATGGACCCTTCTCTGATTTATTACAGATTTGAGGAAATACATCATAAATTCAAGTGATGACAAGGATGTGAATTCTTCAAATATTGTTTTTAACGAACATGGAATTTTCCATCTATAGTCACGTGATATTTCTACCACCCTTAAGAAATAACGTCAGCTGAGAAGCCCTAGCTGGACTTCCAATGGCACTTGCAAACGGACTGGCAAACAGACAGCAGTCAGACACGAATAGATTCAAACGATACGCCATAGATTCGACCCCTTAACGAATAACGAACTCTCTCAAAAGAATTACGATAATACAATTACGCCTTTATAATTAACGCCCTTCGAATGAAAGTTGTAATTCACTTGTATATAGAATATTATACCTGTCAATAAATATTTTATCTTAAGTGAACCTTTTATTTGATAAACCCCTAGACACATAACGCAACAAACCACAAGTGAACCCACATGACAGGGATTAGTGAAGAGTACAGATCCCACATATAATGTAATAATTATTATCAAGAGGCGGCATATTTTGAATGAAGTAGTGGCGGGCAAATAGGCAAAACGTCAATGGACAAAATTTCAAAAAATGTTATCCCATCTCGGCTCCAAAATTTAAATTTCAAGGTTCCCAACAAAGTATAATGCGCTAATGTGGAATAATATAATAAAACCCATTTATATCGATCTCATTTGTACATTTTAGGAACAAGGAAAAAATAGGCAATAGCAAAATCGGCCCTTTAATTATAACATAAGCTACAAGTAAAAGTTTTAAAGAGCACATTTATTTTTCGTTTATTGTTTACTTTACATGTGAATTTGCTAATAATTTTTTAGTGCATACTTTTTGTGGAATAGAGAGAGAGAGCGCTGATATTTTCAATTTATGGTAGATCAATAAAAAGAGCGAAATAATAATAGTCGAATTGCATGCATCTACTCACTGTGGTAAGTTTTTCGGCAACATGAATGGCCGTTTCTGTGTGTAAGGTGATGGGGCCGCATCGAATGCGCGACTCGCCCCGAGCAATTGCCATTAATACAATCATCTGAAAAGGATCAAGATTAACACGAGAAACAGATCAATTAAATTTTATTTTATATTAATGAAGAAGAAACATCCAAGAAAAATGTCGACGTTTCGGTAACTTTGCCCTTACTTCCATCAGAAGAATAATCATTCACCGTTTGTTGGTGTACATATTTCATTCTCTGATCGAGTCCTCTTAAATGTTAAAAGGACAGGTTTTTTTGGTTATTTATATTTTAATTATACCTAAATGTTTGACTAATCTAAATGTTATAAAAAAAGTGATATTATGAGCAAAAGTTATTTGGTTTACAAAATCAAAGTTTCCGAAACGTCAAAACAATGATTAAAATATTTTAATTTTTTTTGGTCGAGTTTCTATCCATTAATAAAACAAATTAATTAGATTATAAAAATGTTGTTCTGATTCGCAAAATCGGACAATGTTAATGAATCGTTCAATTCCGAGTGAATTAATCAGATTTGCTCTGCGACAGGTGTAACCTTGGAGGAATTGCCATATCCAACAAGGGGTAGAATATGTCGCTCTCGCATTTTTTTCATATTATTTAAGTTTAACATACACGTTATTTGTCTGTCATTGACAATCTTCTGAAATTATTGAAACTCACTTTGTAATTTCTCAATTGTAGATGCATTTTATAAATAAACTCTTATGTAGTTCATATGTAGTTTTCCTTATATTAAAAAAAATAAAAAATGTAGAATTACTTGATCTTGTGCAAAGCTATCTACGCAGGCGTTATTATCTAGATTTTTGCAAAGTTCTTCAGCTGCCGCCTGTCCAACTTCATCTGGTCGAAGTTCCCGCCTTCCAAGAGAAGATCCTCCGAGAAGGCAGCCCGTTGAGGTCTCAGCAACGAGGCTAGAAAAACATTCTGTATATTAATATCAAACAGAAAAAACAATTATGTTCCCGATTTAGCAATACATCTAAAAACAACGATTCCATTCCCATGTACATACAATTCGCAGCAAACTTGATTGACACAAATATGACGACACAATTTTCAATAAAATACGTTTTCTTTTCATAGCCTGAAAATAACTTTTCTCTTGTAAGTTCTAAAGCAAGATTAAAATCTACTTTTTTTGCCAGTAGAAAACATTTTGAAACCAGAAGGAACTTTCTACGACCTTCTATTTTTTTTATAATGATATTAATACAAAAGAAGCTGCAAAAAAAATGTATAGAACAAACTGTGTAGTCGGGGTGGGTCTTTTTTATTTGCATTGTGAAAAGATTAAGAAAATTCAAGGATTGGATCCGAGTTGAAGGTATCTGTGGACGCGGGTCTTGAAAGATTGACTGCAGGTTATAATATGTAGCCGACAAGACGGACGGAGGAAGCAAGTTTCAGTCTCTAGAAGCCATAAGGATAAACGTATTGGCGAATACGTTTGTTCGGATAGTATCTAATTTCATCGAGAAGGGGTGCTGAGTGTTATTGTGGATATAATAATCCAGAGAGACAGAGAAAAAAAAAATCAAACTTAAAAATTGTTTGTACACTTTTCAAACATTTTTAAATTCGAAAAAGAAAAAGAAAATTGGAAATTTTCGTGTGAATTTATATAAGAGAGGGATCGGCCGGCCAAGTGGATTTCACTCACCAAACGAACCGCCTAATAATAATCATTCTTGTTAAATAATTCTTATAAGCATACATTTAATCAGATCTAAATAATAGAAAAAAGCATGCATTACATATTCAAAGAACATAATAAGAATTATCTAGAAGTTTAATTTACGACATTCTAAAAGTTCATGAGATGACAGCTTCACCAAAGAACGGAACGATGTCGATTTATAAATGTATAAAAAATTAATAAATATATAAATAATGTTTAATAAATATATAATAGGCGCACTCACTTGATTCCAGAGCCATTGCCGACCGCTTGGGTGACGTCCTCTTTGTAACTTTCAATATCGATAGGCACTGAATAGGACTCGTGGATGGTTCGAGCAGCGGAATCGGACATTTGATGGGCCATCTAACCAGGAATTGAAGAAACACAACGCATTAATCATTAATCAGTAGACATATCATTCAAATATATCCCTCACTAATAAGAAAAAATGTCTAAGCATCGTTTGTAGATAGAGGCGAGCAAAGGGCTCAATAAAATTGATTGCTAAATTAAAAGTCCTTAAGCAACTTGATGCAAGTTTAATTTTTGTAATTCTTGTTAGATAATTATTATAAGCATACTTTATATATTAAAAGAATTAAATAAGTAAATAAAAATTATCTAGAAGTTTAATTTACGACATTCTAAAAGTTCATGAGGTAATAGCTTCACCAAAGAACGGAACGATGTCGATTTAAGTACGTATATCTAACAACACTACAAGTTTCTTACTTCTATATGTATAAATATAGTACCTGGAGCCACCGAGCGATGCACGGTAATCCCTGACACCCCCTCCCGAAACCACACACCTCGCCCGCCACCCCACCCCACCCCAACCGCGCTTCCCACCCCGTATCCCCCGCAACTGCACCTCCCACATCCACCCCACCCCGCACCCAGTTTTTGCATTTCTAGCTTTCTAGTGATCCACATATTATGTGTATATATGTTTACTCGTACACCAATTTGCCTAATTTCGTTCATATTGATAAACATTATAAAAAAATAAATAGGAAAATATTAATAAAAAAAATAATCGTATAGGATCTGAAATAAAAACATAAAATTAAATAAGATTTGTTTCCAAGTTATATAAAAAAAAGTCACTTCAACCACTTTATTTGTAAATACACCTGTTTTGTTATGATTTAGACAGCTGTTTATTAAAAACAAACAAAAAATTCCTAATTTTAATATATATATATTAATATTTGCTTTAACCTATTAGTGGGTTTTAAAATTAAAAAAACAATTAATAACTAAAAGTTAATTGAAAAAAAGGTAAACAAACTTTTTTATTGAGATTTTCATCTATCAATAATTACTTTAATTAAGAAAAGATCAATTAAGGTTAAATTTGTGGAGGTCCAGACCTAGCCAGATCGCTTTCTCATCCTCAAAACTTGTTAATAGATTTTGTTTCATCAAAATCGGTAGAGCCGTTTTCAAAATAGAACTAAGATACAAATATATGATATATATAAACAAACAATTTTTGCTCGTTTAATAAAAGTAGATTTATCAAGTTAGAAAGGTCATAATTGCTGTTTATGACTTTTACTATAATTAAAAATAGCTCAGCTCTTGATAAACGTGATTTAATGAAATATGCATAATTAGAAATTACATATTTTTGCTAACAAGTTATAAGTTTATTTATTTATTCCTGTCACGTTCAATTTTGGAGTTGCAAAGTAGAAAAGTATTTCAGTAATAAATATACTTAAAACTTGTGGGCTAAATCCTAATAATACCTAATACAATAAATCAAGTTTATTTAAGGTAGTTGTTTCGCGACAATCCTAGCAAAAAGTTAATGCTATAGTATATAGCTATATGGCAGAATAGCTATATGTCTTTCCTCTTATACGGCATCACTAGTATATAAAACTACTATCTTGCCCCACTTCATGTACTGCCCTACAATATTATATATGTTCTGTAAAGCAGACATCGAGCGTCTACAGAAACTACAGAACAAAGCCATGAGGAATATATTAAAGTGCAATAAATTTACAAAGGTCAAATCAATGCTTGATACATTGGAGTGGCTTGATGTGAAGAATGGTATAGAAATGCAGGTTATGGTATTTATTTATAAAATTAAAAATCAATTAGCACCGGAATATCTGATGGACATATTAGATGAAACGAATCCCACACATTCATACGGGACAAGACAGAGAAATGATTTCTACTTGAGTAGAGTTAATAAAGCAAGTACAATGAATAATGTATTTTATAAGGGCTTAAGAGCATACAATAACTTACCCGAACATATAAAAAAACTTAAGAACCTAGTTGCATTCAAAAGAGAGATGAGACTATTACTTTTGTCACAACAAGAGTAAAAAATCATCTCGTCAATTAGTATTTATAAACAGTATATTCCTTGTTGCAAGGGTGGATATGTAGGTATATGTTGTGTATTATATATGTATTATTGTAAATATATTTATAAATATATATGTATATGTGTGTGTCCCATTATTTATTTAAATGCAGTAATCCACTCCTTGGTCTTGTCTCATATGTGTATGTGTATAGTTACTTATTGTCATGTATTGTGTATTATATATCTGTATGTTTATTATTATATGTTATATTTTAGAATTATGTCTATCATTTGTTTCTCAAAATTGAATGTATTAGTTAAAGATATATATATATTTGTTAATTGTATGAATATAGCAGGAAGTGGCTAATAAAGATTATTATTGTTATTTTTGTTATATTCGTTATCTCATAGTATCAAAATTGTGATTTTTGTTTTTTAATGTAGGATTAATTTGAATTTTTGTTATTATTAATATTAGTATTTATGTACATGTGTTCATTTGTTTATTGTCATGTGTGGTGTGTTATACATTTATATGTTTATTATAAATTGTTATAATTTTAGAATGTATTAATTATCTTTATCTTTGTATCTCAAAATTGAATGTATTATTTAAAAACAAATTACATATATTTGTTTAATTGTATGATAGATAGCTAAAATAGCTAATAAAGAATTATTATTATTATTATTATTATTATTATTATTATTATAGAACAGACAATAAGGATTCATAATTTATAAGCCCAAAACTTTTTGCTGTTTATGTACCACTACTAGCCAATCAGGTGCTCGTTTGACAAATCTGGCAACACTGTACGAGCTTGTATATATTTTATCATAGAAATTTCAGATAAAGTACATTATAAATGGAGATTTATAAAACAAAAAGTTCTTAATAAACTGTTGGTTGCGACAATGGCTGAAGCCAAAAAACGTCAAAAATACTAAGCTAAACCCACTTTTTAGGTTAAATACATGCTTTGTTGCCAGCTTGTTTTTAGTGTAAATTTTTAACTATACATTTTTCATTATTTATTCATTATTATCTCAGAAACTGTGTTGTAACTATGAATTAAAATTTTCTTAAAAAATGTATTAGTTATTGTTTAATGTTGGTTTAGTTTTTTATAAAAATGGTAAGAAGAGTTTCTTAATTATAATTATATATTTATGTATGTAAACTTTCCGATATCCCGTATAGTGCAATATATAAGAGTCTGAAAAACTTTATCTTAATTTAATATCTTCGGAACTATATTGTTCATAAATTTCGTTTTTACACCAATCGATGCAGAAATATTTAAATAATAATCTGTCTAAATTTCAAAAAAATCCTAAGAAAAGCATTTGGCGAAACAACTACCTTAAGAGCTGAGATATAACTTTTGAATTCGAAGGCCATTGTTTTATTATATGTTTATTGGTTATTTTTTCAAAATAAAAAAATACATAATTAAAATTTTTAATTAAGCTATTGATTAATATTATTAAAATTTTATCCACAAACATTATTTAACTTTTTTTCCTTAATATTGATATTGTAAAGATTTAGCAATAGATAAGTACATAGAATAAAAATTGACAATTCTTTAAGATGCTAGCACCTGGCCACCGAGCGATGCTCGGTAACTTTTTGCTTGAGTTAATAGCTATATATTAATCACCGAAACCCCCCCTCGCCCCCCGGACTCACCACCACTGCAACCCACTTCCTGCACCCCCACCCCGGCCCACGCACCCAGTTTTTGCATTTCTAGCCTTCAGTGGCTCACAGATTATGTATATATAGGTATATAAATAAATACGGTATAATTTTTTACTTTACCATACAGGGTATGGTCAAGTATTGTAATCGTGCATGAAAATAGTGGTCTTTTTCCTTCTTTTTTTCGAAATATCTCAAAAACGGCTGAAACTATTTTGATTAAAAAAATTGAGCGAAACTATGGCATTTCGCTCTACAAAAAAGCTCAAATAAGTGAACATCGAAAAAACTATATTTTTCGAGATAATAATTTGTTTTGTCAAAATGTCTGTTAGTTAGTTAGTTAGAAACTAGCCCCCCTCCCCTACATGATTATAAATTTTATTAAATAGTGTGGTAAATATAAGTGAGGGGCCAGGTTGTATGGTAAAGTCAAGTGGATGGCCACATCCGAATACGTCAGCTTATTTTTAATTAAATAACAATTTTTGAGTTCATCAATTATATTGTCAAATTAATATTTGTGGGATTTAAAACTCGATTTTTAATCAATTAAATTGCCCAACTTTTAATATATAATAATAATTATAATTATCTTTTTGTGGGTTTTAAAATTAAAAAACCAATTATTTATTAAAAGGAAATTGAATAAAAATGTAAATAAACATTTTTATCGAGACAACCACCTGTGAATAATTATTTCAATTAACAAAAAACCCATCAAAAACAACTTAGCCAAAGATGAGACCGTGACAGATCGAATGTCCAACACAAAACCCTCCTAACCCGCGAATTTCATCCAAATCGTTAGAGCCGTTTTCGAGAACCCGACCGGATATATATATACAATTTTTGCTCGTTTAATAAGAGTAGATAGATAGATAGATAGATAGATAGATAAAGTGAGATAAATGAATGGAAGAAGGAAACCAGTGAGTGAGTGGTTGTTACCCGAAGGGGGAGTGTGCCGGCAACAAAGGTCCAGCCCCACACTCGGAGCACTCTTCCTGGATTGATCATATCGACGGGATTCAAGTCTCGAACGGGTCGGATTCGAATGTGAACTTCTCCCATTCCTTTTGGAAAATATCCTCTGAAAACAAAGAAATGTACGTCGAACAATAGTAAGATTGTTTTCTAAATGGTTGACTCGTGTTCAAAAATTAGAAAATGTTCATTCTTACCGTAATCATATCCAGACATTCAGAATTGTTTTATTTATTTTTGTTTCTAATTAAGTTAAAGAGTGAAAATATTTCCTAGTTGAAGTGAATTTCTCAAAATCATCCAAATCATTTGAAGGGAATTTGAAGAGGAATTAAATTAAAATGACAGTTAAAGAATAATATATATATATATCTGATACTCAATATTGTTTTACTCTACGGAATTCGTTAAAAGATTTTAATTGAGGAAGTCAAACAACATTTAGTGATCAAGATATTATGTTAAAAAATAATATCTTAAATAAAGAACAAAAAACATCAAATAAAAAAATTGCCTGTTTTTATCAGCCAAAGCGAGGAAATTCAATATTTATTTAAATTTGTTATCCTTTTTGGCACCCTTCTTCAAGGGTTGGGATGATTTTATTGATTATCTATAAAATATCAAAAAAGTACATTTTGTATGGTATTTATTTGTTTATAATAGAGAATGTGAGCCTTTAGGATGGAATTGGTTCGAATGCCTTGATCAAGTCGCTTTTATTAGAATAATTAATATTTTTTTATCTCAACTCATTTCTAATATCGTAATTAAATATATTCTTGTTATTTAAATTATACGTCGCTTTCATATTTTCGCTTAACATTCTGTTTGCATTTGTTTTATATATAAATCATTTCAAAGCATTATTTCTATTTCTGATATTTTTGTTTGTTTTTTAATTAAGGGCAAGAAGATTTTTAATTATTTACATTAACATGTTTACAATTCATGTTCACATTATATTGAAAAAAATAAGATGATAGCCTATATTCCCAGTCAAATATTTATTTTTCTTGACCATGGCGGTTTCCTGCCTATTTATTTATTTATTTTTTATTCCTTGACTACGGAAAAAACTTCCTGTCTTCTTATTTATTTATCTGTTTTTTAAATTATTTATTTTTAAATAATTTAATAAAATTTCTTTAAACCCAGTGACATATTCTGACTATTTATTTTTTGTTTTTTTTATTTGATTATTTATTTATTCTTCCCAGTGTATTTATTTATTTATTTTTATTGTTTGGACGACATGCGATATTCCCTTTTTTATTGTTATTATTATTATTTTATCCTTGGTCACAGCATACTAAGGTTTCACACCGTTCTGCTGTGGCCACACCCTCTGAGCCACTCAACCGGATCCTGAGTGGGAGGATCGGAGGGCTATAAGGGCAGATGTGGAGGCCCTTTTAAAAAAAAAAAATCATACAAAACATATTCTTTCATGTTTCAAGAAATTTCAATGGGGACCAGAGACCACCTTTTTAGAAATGTGAAAGAGGGCATTTCAAATGTGAATTGTAAATATTTTAATGTAAATAATCGTAAAAAGAATAACATTCCACTTGTAAATAATTATATTAAAAATAAACAGTAAGTATAAAAAATTCTTTGAAATGTTTTTTATTTAAATTGAACATAAGGAAACAAACATGTTATTAAGTGATAGATAAAAAGGCGAGCACCTTATTATATTTATAAGTTGGTCTTTAGTATCAAAAGAAAAATAAATTGACAAACAAGACAAGAAAGGCAGGCAGATTGATCCTTAAACAGGATTTTGCTTTTGATTCTTGAATAGTTGCCATAACTTGTGATTGTGAACGCTCTCTTTATTCAAGGAAAGAATTTCAATTGAAAAGATTTTGTTTTGCTGAGAGTAGCGGTAGGACTTGTTGATTTCTCTTTATGAAAAAATTTTATTTTAAAAATATCGACAAAAATATTTTGAAAACCTCTTTTGTAAAACCTACCTAGTAATCTATTTTTTAGTGAATTTAATATTTTTATGTGAAACATACCTACTATTTTAATTAACTCTTATCGTTTTTTATATCGTTTTAAATATGTTTCACCTTGAACTTAAATCCATTCTCCATGAAAAAACCCCTAAACGATTTTTGAAGAGAGAAATGTGTCGCCTTTTAAATAATTTAATAGAAAATTAGCCAATCATGAAATCTAAAAAGGGGAAATTGATTTCTAAAAACAGTATTTAATAAGGTAAAAAAACTCATCTAGATATTGCTGCTGCGCTTAACTAGTAAAATTGGTTATCTCAAATGTGAACATTCCATCCTGAAAGGACGTTTAGATTAAATAATGTTTCCGTTTTAATGAGTTACCTTCTGATAAGTTTGTAATCAAATGAGGCTCCAAAACGCTCTAAAAGCGGCCGAAATACTTCAGTGGTGTAATCGAATTGAGGAGCCATTTGGGTGTTTGTGCCGCCCCGCAATCTCAGGATGGTCTCATTATTAGCGAACAAACAACATGGGAGAGCCACTTGAAGCATTAACCCGATACTCCTAGGGAGGGGACAAACAACAACAACAAATCAAGACATTTAGAAAATACAAATTAATTAATTATGAATATGAAAAGAAATTATTTTAAATTAAATTTATTCCTTTTTATTAGGGTTCCGTACCAAAGTACAACAGGACCCTATGAGTGTTTTACTACAATGTCTGGCCGTCTGTAGCTCGGAGACAGAATTAAACAATACTTTACCCATGGATAAATTAAAAACAAACTTGCAAGATTGTCATAAAAAAATCTACTAAATCTGTGTTTATTGTAATAACATTTTTGGTGTAATTAAGATTATCTATGACAGATCGGATTTAGTAGATGAAAACTTCTAGTTTTCTTTGAATAAAAAAATATGATGATTGGATTAAGTAATCCAATTATTTAATCCAACCTGTTCAATTTCATATTACTTTGTCAAATTTTAAGATAAGATTCAGGACAACGTCTTTTCTCTCTTTCAGAAGATAATATTAAAACTAATCGTGTACTAATACAAACTAGTATTAATGAAGAATGTTCAATGATATTCTACTACTAAATATATAGCGAGATATTTGATAGTAAGACGTATTTTATTTGTGGCCCAAGACAATATTCTAATCACTTACTGCTGCTCAAGCAAGATAAACTCCATATTTTAAGGCATACAAAAAAGATTCAAATAATAATACCAAGAGAAAACCATTTTTATTTTTTCTGTCTTATTCTAATAAAAATAAAAATTATATATATATAAAAAAAAAATTAATCTTAAGATTTTTTTACAATTAACAAGTTCAAGCAAAATCTTTTGAATCACTTTATGTAAATTTACTTGAATGAGAGATACGAGTTAAGGAAATGTATTTTATAATTTATTTAAAACTAGCTGCAAGGCCCGCCTTCGGCGACCCTCTCTACTAACCAGGAGGCACGCCCCTGGACCCCCAACCCACGAACACCCCCCCCCCCCCTCAGGACCCTAACCTGAACCCCCACTCCACCCTGCACCACCGGACCCCACACCCCGCGCCCTTCACCCCCACCTCACCCCACACCTGAACCCTCCACCCGACCCCCGGACTCCACCTCCGTGCCATCCACCCCCGCACCCAGTTTTTGCATTTCTAGCCTTCTAGTGACCCACAGTTTTCGACTTGGGCAGAATTAAATAAATAAACTTTTAAATCATAAAAATAAATAAAAATAATATGAGCTGATATGTTGAATTTTAGCTGGATCTAAATAGTCCAGGTGGTCTACGGTCTATAGGTCCAGGGGATCCAGAAACAGCCGCTCATTTGAATAGAACTTGAACAAACTCAACAACAGTTCCAATAAATAAACTTCATAAATAATAGAGTATATAAGCAACAAAGGTTGCGTTGCTCTAAGGTCTTTCTGACAAACCGAAGTATAAAAGTTGTGGTGGATGGAACATCATCTGAATCGTTCTCCACAAACTCTGGTGTTCCCCAAGGCTCTGTAATCTCCTCCACACTCTTCCTAATTTATAGAAACGACCTTATTGATCAAACGGCAAACCCCACTCATTGTTACGCCGACGATAGCACTCTCTACACGGCAAACCCTCACTCCCGAATAATCGAATCAATGTTACCTCCTCAATTACTCTCGACCTAGACAAACTGAATAAATGGGGCTCTCAAAATTTAGTTAACTTTAATTCAAACAAGACTCAGTGTTGTCTCATTTCTAGGCGCAAAAATAAAGATTTCCCTGATATTCACTTCGATTCGAACACCCTGAAAATGTGTGATAGCCTATCCATGTTGGGCGTCTCTGTCGCATCTGACCTGTCTTGGAATGAACACATCTCCTCTGTGGCGAAATCTGCAGCAAGGAAGATTGGCTTCTTATTCAGGTCCAAGCGATTTTACAAACCCCCACAACTTCTCACCATCTACAAGGCCCAAATCCGCCCCTGTCTCGAATACGGCTCTCATCTATGGAGACGAGCCTCAAAATATTCTCTTGCTACCCTGGATGCAATTCAGAAACGAGCTGTCAGGCTAATTGACGATTCTACCCTCACCGACTCCCTCGACTCGCTGGCTCATCGAAGAAATGTCTCTGCCCTTTCCCTTTTCTATAGATACTATCACGGCAGGTGCTCCGATGAGATAAAATCAATAATTCTCCCCAAAGCATGCTTTGCACGTAGCACGCGTTTTGCCGACTCCCAACACTATCTGGCGGTCAAATTAGAAAAGTGCCGGACCACTTCATTCGCGAATACATATATCCCCATGACTTCAAGGAACTGGAAGTCTCTCCCAGCCTCTATCTTTCCCAGCACCTATAATCTTCAAATCTTCAAAACCGGAGTGCATAGACACCTACGTCTACACCCTCTCACTTAATCAACTTTCCCTTCTCTTCGGTAATGCAAGGGTCATTCGAGATCCATAGGGGCTGCATCTTTACTGGTACACCCCTTCTTGCATTCGATTGCATTAAAAAAAAAAAGAAAAAAAAAAGGTAGGGTCAGACTTTGTAAACTACCCCCCCCCCCCCCCCCCGCCCACCATTTTTCAACAGTACATAGATATAAATGATTGATCATGTAATTGTTTTAAGAACTGTATGGAATCCTATCATTGGTATATCTAAACATCGAATTTAATGGAATATTTTTCAATTATTTATTCTAGTAAATTAATGATAAAATACATATTAAACAAGAGAATGATTTAAAAATAAAATAAAATACCCGGCAGTTTTTGTGTCAGCTGAATATTCACCTCCTCGGATTTTTCCAGGAAAAAATTCAATTTCTGTTGATCCAAGTTCACCTCCTTTCAATTTTCCATTGCAAATTTCTTTCACTAATTCCAAACCTAAGAAAAATAAAATAAAATGAATTAATAAATATGCTATAATATTCTTATGTAAAGGATGATGAAATAAAATATTTCGTTTTTGGTAATTAATGGAATTTTTTTATTTTATCATATTAGGCCATAAATAATATTAAATGAAACAATATATTATTATATTTTAATATAAATAATACTAAATTAGTGCGAAGTTTTCATTACAGTATACATTCTGCAAAATGTATCTTCTTGTTATTAAATTTTACATAATTCAATGTGTAATGTGAATTCGCACATATTTTATTTATTTATTTTTTAAGAAATTTCTCAAAAACAGTTTAAAAATAAGCTGACATGTTCTGATGTGGCCATCCACTTGACTTTACCATACAACCTGGCCCCTCACTTATATTTAATAAAATTATTTATAATCATGTAGGAGGAGGGGGGGTTAGTTTTTGCATTTTTAGACTCCTGGGGTCCCACTGATTATGTATACAAAATTTGGTTGAGTTTGGTACAAGAGCTTAGATTTTCATCTTTTGATCCTACCTTTGGTATCACACTTACTAACATAATAACAGACTAACAGATATTTTGACAAAACAATTATTATCTCGAAAAATATAATTTTTCGATGTTCATTTATAATGGGTTTTTTTGAGCGTTCGAAAACCGCGTTTTTCTAGTAAAGAGGGCTTTAGGGGGGATAATTGGTTTTAGCTCGACTGAACAGATACCGTGATAGTATCTGTAGTACAGGGAAAGGGCAGAAACGGTTCTTCGGTGGGCCAGGGAGTCGAGTGAGTTGGTTAGAGCCGGGTCTCCTATTAGTTTAATTGCTCGCTTCTGAATTGTATCCAGTGTAGCAAGAGAATGCTTGGAGGCACCCCTCCACAGATGAGAGCCATATTCGAGACAGGGACGAATTTGAGCCTTATACAGTATAAGAAGTTGACTGAGAGTATAACACCGTCTAGACCTAAATAGGAGACCAAGCTTGCTCGCTGCAGCTTTAGCAATGGTTGAGATACGGTCATTCCATGAAAGGTCAGACCCTAGAGTTACGTCTAGCATTGAAATTTTATCCCTGAATTCTAGTGAGTTTGAGTCGAATGATATGTTTGGGAGGTTTCTGTCGACGCGCCTAGAAATAAGGCAACACTGAGTTTTCCCTGCATTGAAGTTAACTAAGTTTTGGGATCCCCAGTTTTTAAGTTTGCATAAGTCTAAATTAATTGAGGAGGCAATGTCTGCATCTGATCTCAACTTGTGACTCTACGGCAAGGGTGTCAAACTCAAAGGCTAACTTGGGCCAAACAAACAAGGTTTAACTTTAGGTGGGCGGCAAAAAAAATCAATATTCATAGAAACGTAGGTTTATTTCGAATAATACATTATAATAAACATATATAAAAGAACAAGAAAAATTTAATGTTTACGTCTGACACTTGACATCTCTTCTCTGCTACTATCTTTCCTATTTCGGGAGAAATTTTGTTCGCAGTGATTACTTTCAAAACTGACCCAAGGTGAGCGTCATTAATACTGTTTCTAACAGGAGACTTATTTCCTTACATAACTGAAAATAACTGCTCGCAACGATAAGTACTTACAAACATGGAGATAATTTCATATGGGAATTTTCGAGTATTTTCAAACCTGGCTGGTAAATATTTGTAAAATTCAGGCACACCCACTTCAATGAATTTTGCCTTCAAATTTGAGTCCCACTGAATCTCGATTACCTCCATTTGCATATGGCTGGGTACTGAGTCTATATTTATTGAGAAAATCGAAGAAAACAAACAAAATTTGTCTTTCAAAGAATTAAAATCTTTAAATCTTGTTTCAAATTCAGTTCTAAGATTTGAAATTTTTTCTGCGTATTTTTGATACGATGGAGTATCATCTAAACTTGATTTGTTCATGTTGCACGTCGGGAAGTGCGTTAATTCTTCATTTTTCAGTTGCTTTTCCCAAAGAACTAGCTTACATTTGAATGCTTTAATTATGTCAAACATGTTCGTAATGATCTGATCTTTTCCTTGTAACGATAAATTTAAATCGGTTAAGTGTTTGGTTATATCAACCATGAAAGATAAATCTTGCAACCATATTGGATCGGAAAACAAGCTTGTGTGTTGATTTTTAGTTTTTAAAAACTGACATACTTCTTCTTTCAAATCCCAGAATTGTTTGAGAATCTTGGAGCAAGATAACCAACGTACCCCGGTATAGTAGGACAAACCTGAATATGCACTATCTAACTCACTTAAGAAACCAATGAATTGTCACTGATTTAAGAACGAAATTTTGTTTAATAATAGCAAAAAGAGTATAATTAAAAAAATGTTTAGCGAATTCTACCTATCTTATTTTTATTCTGCGTCGGTTTGTTATTTATTATTGAGTGGCGATATATTGGCCAGGCCGCAAAAATGTTCGTGCGGCCTGCGAGTTTGACACCCTTGCTCTACAGCATATACCTCTCGCATCGTTTGGAAGAATTTTATTAATTGAGTCCTTTTAGTTCTTTTGTTTTTATAAATATTTACATTTTTTAGGGAATTTTGAAATCGTTGCCATGGTAACCATTAATAGGGACGAGAATAATAAATAATAGCCAAAAGGAAGAGAAATGTTCTAGATCCTTCTCTTATATATTATAACATGATAAGATAAATTTATTTTAATTTTATATTTGTTTATTTTTATAATGATTAATCTTGTAAAATATAATAAATAAATAAGCAAGCCAATTTAATTAATTGGATTGGATTGGTTACCTTTTAAATGTTGCGGCTTGAGGCCCGGCTGCGTTCTGCCCGCCCGAATATTCTTCACTTTAATTGGAATGTTATTTAAAATACTAAAAGTCATAGATAATCTTAATATTTGTCCTCCCTAAAAAGAGAAATGCATAAACAAATGGATTTTTTTTTGAAATGCTTGGGGTTTCGGGGCTGTTTCGGTTTAGTAGTTACCCCTCGAGATTCGAGCCATCGATTTCCACCAGCGAAGTCATTCCGGCCCGTTTCAAAACACTTCCATACAATCGCGAAATAATGTGAACTAATTCAATACTAGAATAAGAAGAAAAATAGACAAAAATAGCAGAACTGAATGAAATTGAAAATATAATAGAGATTTTATTTAGTAAAAGAAAATTTCAATTTAACGATATGAAATGATCAAGGAAGCTCAAACACGAGGACGAATGAGAGAATTAAGACAGGACAAATCACCACGAATAGCCGGCGAGCCATCAAGTCAAAAAATATAATTAGAAATTTATTTTCAAAATTAATTTCAATTTTTTTCTTTATAAAAATAATGTAGTCCAAAACAGGGGACGAATTTTCATTACAGAATGCATTTTGGATAGTTTTCACAGAAATTTATTCATTATATTACGCGCCATTTTTTAAAAGTGGATAAAATTGGAGGAATATTTTTTGTGTAAAAATTTGGCAAAATAGTTAAGGTAGTTGTTTCGCGACAATACTAGCAAAAAGTTAATGCTAAAGTATATAGAACAGACAATAAGGTTTCATAGTTCATAAGCCCAAAACTTTTTGCTGTTTATAATACCAATTCTAGCCAATCCCGTGCTCGTTTGACAAATTTGGCACCATTGTAAGAGATTGAATATTTTTATATTAAAATGACTGATAAAATACGTTTTAAAGGTCGATTTATTTCTATAAAAATCGTTTTGTTAATTTAAAGCAAATGTAATCATCAACGCCTACCTTACACTTTATGAAAATTATAATTTTGAAAAAATCTAGCGCGTGCGCGCTTGTATACATCTTTCGCTGGTTAAATTGTTTTCAGTCTAGAATTTTTTTATACATTTTTTCATTATTTATTCATTATTATCTCAGAAACTATGCTGTAAAATATTTATTGGTTATTGTTTAAGGTTGGTTTATTTTTTAAAAATGGTAGAAGGGTTTCTTAATTATAATTAAATATATGTAAATTTTCCGATATCCGCATAGTGCAAAAACTCGATTTTTGAAATTTAATATCTCTGGAACTGTATTGTTCATAAATTTCGTTTTGCCACCAATCGATGCAGAAATATTTACATAATAATCTGTATAAATTTCAAAAAAATCCTCAGAAAATGCATTTGGCGGAACAACTAATTACATTAAAACTCAGTATACTCGCTGGAATTTTTGTCTTCGAACCTTTTGGGCTAGAAAAAAACAGGATGTTCTGCAACCTGGGTTCCACAAAAGTTTTGAAGGTTCCGACTTCGTATACTTTCTCCTTCCTTTAACAAAATATCGGGAAAATCTTTGAACAAGATTTTGTGAATTAAGGTGGTTGTTCCGCCAAATGGGTTTTCCTAGGATTTTTTTGAAACTTAGACAGATTATTATTTAAATACTTCTGCATCGATTGGTGTAAAAACGGAATTTATGAACAATATAGTTGCGTTCCGGAGATATTAAATTTCATTAATAGTTTTTCGGGCTTATACATTGCACGGGATTTCGGAAAATTTATACATATTTAATTATAATTAACCCTTCTTACCATTATTTAAAGAACTAAAGCAACTTGTAAACAATAACCAATACATACTTTTAATGACAATTTTGATTCATAGTTACAACTACAGTTTTTTGAGATAATCATGAATAAATAATGAAAACGTATAAAAAAAATTTACACTAAAAACAATTTGGCAACAGTCGCATTTTTTAACCAGCGAAAGATGTATAAAGCCCGCATGCGCTAGATTTTTTCAAAATTTTAATTTTCATACAGGTGTAACGTAGGCGTTGATTACATTTGATAAAAAATAACAAAACGATTTTTATATAAATAAATAATCGACCTTTTAAATGTATTTATCTGTCATTTTAATATAAAAATATTCAATCTTTTACAACGTTGCCAGATTTGTCAAGCGAGCACGGGATTGGCTAGAATCAGTATATAAACAGCAAAAAGTTTTGGGCTTATGAATTATGAATCCTTAATATTGTCTGTTCTATATAGGTACTCTAGCAAAAAGTTAATATTTGAGTATATAGAACAGACAATAAGGATTCATAATTCATAAGCCCAAAACTTTTTGCTGTTTATGTAGGTACCACTACTAGCCAATCTCGTGCTCGTTTGACAAATCTGGCAACACTGTCCGAGCTTGTATATATTTTATCATAGAAATTTCACATAAAGCGCATTATAAATGGAGATTTATAAAACAAAAAGTTCTTAATAAGCGATTGAAAGTTGTTGCGACAATGGCTGAAGCGAAAAAACTTCAAAAAAAATACCAAAGTTAATCCACTTTTTAGGTTAAATAAATGCGCTGTTGCCAAATTGTTTTTAGTGTAAATTTTTCATTATACATTTTTCATTATTATCTCAGAAACTGTGTTGTAACTATGAATCAAAATTTTCTTAAAATATGTATTGGTTATTGTTTAATGTTGGTTTAGTTTTTTATACCAATGGTAAGAAGAGTTTCTTAATTATAATTAAATATGTATGTAAACTTTCCGATATCCCGTATAGTGCAATGTATAAGAGTTTTGCAGTGGTGTCGGCGAAGTGCGTGGTTTCGGGGTGGGGGAGGGGGGTCAGGGTGTACCGTGCATTGGTCGGTGGCTCCAGGTACTATTTATATATCTATTTGTATTATTGTTCTATTTTGTAAACGGCTCCACCGATTTTGATGAAACAAATTCTATTAACAAGTTTTGAAGATGAGAAAGCGATCTGGCTAGGTCTGGACCTCGACAAATTTCATCTTAATTGATCTTAATTAAACTAATTATTGATAGATGAAAATCTCAATAAAAAGTTTGTTTACATTTTTTTCAATTATCTTTTATTTTATTTTTATTATTATTATTTTTTTAATTTTTAATTGGTTTTTTAATTTTAAAACCCACTAATACTTTATACCAAATATTATTATATGTATTAAAATTAGGAATTTTTTGTTTATTTTTTAATTAACAGGTGTCTAAATCATAACATTACAGGTGTGTTTACAAATAAAGTGGTTGAAGTGGCTTTTTTATATAACTTTTGGAAACAAATCTTATTTAATTTTATGTTTTTATTTCAGATCCTATTTACCTACGAATATTTTCCCAGATAAAATTAACAAAAAAGCCCCGATATTCTACCTAATAATCAATAGACTAAAATTAAAAATTCCCAAATTATTACTGTATAAATAAATCTAAGATAAGCCATATTGGCGAATGCCCTTTGCAGGGCAATGTACGATTTTTTATTCCACTCTGTGGAATTAAATCCCACATGTCTTGGGATCAAAGTATATATATATTGTATCAAATTTGCTCTATAAAAAAGACATACAAAAAAAAGTTGTGGGAGATCCGGTGGTGGGAGGCGCGGTTGGGGTGGGGTGGGCGGAGTGGGGGTGGCGAAGTGTGGTTTCTGGAAGGGAGGGGGGCAGGGTTGCCGTGCATCGCTCGGTGGCTCCAGGTACTTGATTATAAATATACGAAGGTTTTTTTTTACAAAGAAATGGTCTATTTTTTAACCGACTTCAAAAAAGGAGGAGGTTCTCTATTCGATTGAATTTTTTTTTTCTTGTGCCTATGTTACCTCATATCTCCGCCAATTGTCAACCGATTTTGAAAATTTTTTTGCATTGGGTCCAGTCTAGCTTCCGATTGGTCCCATTTTTTCGATTTTTTTTCATAGGTATTAGACCTTTTATTAGGTTTGTTTAGGTTTGTTTAGACCTAACCTCTTTGTTTATGAACCGATTTCGATGGTTCTTTTTTTATCCGAAAGGGGGTGTCTTAGGGATGGTGTCATATTAATTTGGTCAAGTTCTGATGATATAATCACTATTAATAACATCACTAAAAAGAGAAAAATAAAAATTTTTAAGAAAAAATAAAAACCGACTTCAAAAAATTAAATGCAACAAATATAAAAATACACTAAAAGGTATAAAATAATTATTATCTTATTTAGTTACAACTAAACGACGAAATATTAACACGAAATTACTTTTGAAGTTGGTGCCAAACATATACCTTTTATGAATCGCACTCGACGGATCTTACTTAGTACGTTTGGCAGGTACGCTCGCTTATAGGTATAGTTTGTTTGGCACCGACTTTAAAAAGTAATTTCGTGTTAATATTTCGTCGTTTAGTTGTAACTAAATAAGATAATAATTATTTTATACCTTTTAGTGTATTTTTATATTTGTTGCATTTAATTTTTTGAAGTCGGTTTTTATTTTTTCTTAAAAATTTTTATTATTAAGTTTGTTTAGAACTAACCTCTTTGTTTATGAACCGATTTCGATGGTTCTTTTTTTATCCGAAAGGGGGTGTACTTAGGGATGGTGTCATATTAATTTGGTCAAGTTCTGATGATATGATCACTATTAATAACATCACTAAAACGAGAAAAATAGAAATAATTTTAAGAAAAAATAAAAACCGACTTCAAAAAATTAAATGCAACAAATCAAAATACACTAAAAGGTATAAAATAATTATTATCTTATTTAGTTCACAACTAAACGACGAAATATTAACATGAAATTACTTTTTGAAGTTGGTGCCAAACGTATACCTTTTATGAATCGCACTCGACGGATCTTACTTAGTACGTTTGGCGGGTACGCTCGCTTATAGGTATAGTTTGTTTGGCACCGACTTTAAAAAGTAATTTCATGTTAATATTTCGTCGTTTAGTTGTAACTAAATAAGATAATAATTATTTTGCCACCTTTTAGTGTGTTTTTAACCGACTTCAAAAAAGGAGGAGGTTCTCTATTCGATTGAATTTTTTTTTTTTTTTTTTTTTTTTTTTTTTTTTTTTGTGCCTATGTTACCTCATATCTCCCGCCAATTGTCAACCGATTTTGAAAATTTTTTTTGCATTGGGTCCAGTCTAGCTTCCGATTGGTCCCATTTTTTTTTCGATTTTTTCATAGCGTATTAGACCTTTTTATTAGGTTTGTTTAGGTTTGTTTAGACCTAACCTCTTTGTTTATGAACCGATTTCGATGGTTCTTTTTTATCGAAGGGGTGTCTTAGGGATGGTGTCATATTAATTTGGTCAAGTTCTGATGATATAATCACTATTAATAACATCACTAAAAAGAGAAAAATAAAAATTTTTAAGAAAAAAACAAAAACCGACTTCAAAAAATTAAGTGCAACAAATATAAAAATACACTAAAAGTTGTATAAAATAATTATTATCTTATTTAGTTACAACTAAACGACGAAATATTAACACGAAATTACTTTTTAAAGTCGGTGCCAAACATATACCTTTTATGAAGCGAGCGTACTCGCCGGATCGTACTACAGTACGATCCGTCGAGTGCGCTCGCTTATAAAGGTATAGTTTGCTTTGGCACCGACTTCAAAAAGTAATTTCGTTAATATTTCGTCGTTTAGTTGTAACTAAATAAGATAATAATTATTTTATACCTTTTAGTGTATTTTTATATTTGTTGCACTTAATTTTTGAAGTCGGTTTTTATTTTAACCGACTTCAAAAAGGAGGAGGTTCTCTATTCGATTGAACTTTTTTTTTTTTTTTTTTTTTTTTTTTTTTTTTTGTGCCTATGTTACCTCATATCTCCGCCAATTGTCAACCGATTTTGAAAATTTTTTTGCATTGGGTCCAGTCTAGCTTCCGATTGGTCCCATTTTTTCGATTTTTTTACATAGGTATTAGACCTTTTTTATTAGGTTTGTTTAGGTTTGTTTAGACCTAACCTCTTTGTTTATGAACCGATTTCGATGGTTCTTTTTTTATCCGAAAGGGGTGTCTTAGGGATGGTGTCATATTAATTTGGTCAAGTTCTGATGATATAATCACTATTAATAACATCACTAAAAAGAGAAAAATAAAAAATTTTTAAGAAAAAAATAAAAACCGACTTCAAAAAATTAAGTGCAACAAATATAAAAATACACTAAAAGGTATAAAATAATTATTATCTTATTTAGTTACAACTAAACGACGAAATATTAACACGAAATTACTTTTTGAAGTTGGTGCCAAACATATACCTTTTATGAATCGCACTCGACGGATCTTACTTAGTACGTTTGGCGGGTACGCTCGCTTATAGGTATAGTTTGTTTGGCACCGACTTTAAAAGTAATTTCGTGTTAATATTTCGTCGTTTAGTTGTAACTAAATAAGATAATAATTATTTTATACCTTTTAGTGTATTTTTATATTTGTTGCACTTAATTTTTTGAAGTCGGTTTTTTATTTTTTTCTTAAAAATTTTTTTTATTTTTTCAAGGATCGATTAAGCAAATGATGAACACGACGAGCGACGCCAGCGCCTCTAGAGGGATTCATAAGAAACGATTGAAACAACAACTGTGTATACATTATTATGTATGTCAAAAATACATTATATTATTTAATTTCTAATATAATAAATGCAAATTAATTTCTTTATTTAAGCATTATTATAGTGATAAATATATAAAGATTGAATCACCGGATTGGCAGACTGATTGATATTTATATGATCTGTCACTCAAAATATATAACCTGAAAAAAGAGGAGGATCTCTCTCTCTCTCTCTTTTGATTCACAAGTACGTTTATATCTTTCATTATTCAATATATTTAATTGAATTTATCATATTTGATGAATAGATTGTATGTATAAAGGGTGTGTTCTACAGAACTCGTTCATTAAAAGTTTTCATGGAAGGAGTTGAGAGAGAAATTTTTAACTTTGACATATTTAGGTTTTGGAATCTGGTCTTTTTAAATAAATTAATTAATTAAATTTATAATTTTCTCATTAATATATTAAAGAATAATAATTGTTAGAGTTCGTGGCTGTGATGAAACTGTATTAGATGAAGGAGGAGGTATCAGCCAAAGATGGAATCACTGGCTTCAATAAAACACCTTTAATAAAACGTTTCGGCCTGAATTTATTTGGCCATCTTCAGTTAATTAGGCTACAAAATTTACAAATAGATTTTATTTAATCAGGAACGAGGCTTTGTGAATCACAGTAGAAAAATGGAGTCCATAGAGAATGATGAGGTTATTTCTTGCAATAAAAAATTTTCATCAGGGTTTGTAATTTAATTCGATCAAGAGACGTTTCGGCATCAACTCAATCCCATCCTCAGTCTATGTCAAACAATAAGGTACCATTATATATCTTTCCCAGAGGCAAGTTAATGAAAAGAAATCAAATTAACGAGGCCAACACGCATTTCAAACAGTGAGTTAATCCACTTCAGGACATTCACAAATCAAATGGGACAATTTAAAATTGAAAAAATATAAGGGTAAAGGCGAAATTCAGGAAAGACAACTGGCAAGAAGCAACCACAGAAACTACAAAGTCAAACGTCATAAAATTAGATTAAAGATATATAATGGTACCTTATTGTTTGACTTAGACTGAGGATGGCATTGAGTTGATGCCGAAACGTCTCTTGTTCGAATTAAATTACAAACCCTGATGTATGTGGACCATTAGAAAGATAGAAATGCAAAAACTGGGTCGGGGTTGGGGATATATGTGGGGGGTGCAGTTGTGGGGGATCCGGGGGTGGGAGCGGCGGTTGTGGTGGGGTGGAGCGGAGTGGGGTGCAGTGTTGGGGGCGAGGTGTGTGGTTTCGGGAGGGGGTCAGGGGTTACCGTGCATCGCTCGGTGGCTCCAGGTACTATATATATATATATATATATACATACAATTTTTGCTCGTTTAATATAATAAGATGTATAAATAATTAAGATCTAGACGAGTGAAATTTCTCATCCTTTGATTTACTTTTAAGAAAATCCCCTTTCGACATGAAAACCAACCTTATCAAATTAATTTTTAATTTTTCAGCTTCAATTGCAAGATGGGCGACATGCTAAAAGAGCTTCGAGAGAGATCGCAAAAACGTAAAAAACTCCTTGCCCAAACGTTCGGGGTGAATGTAGATGAATTGAGACAGGCCCTTGGGAATGCGTCGAAACCTTCAGATGAAAAGAAGCCGAAGAATGAAGAGGACCCGGCGGAGGGGAAGTTGAGGCAGGGCAAGGAAGAGGCAAACTCGGACGAGCTTGTCTACACGGACTCGTCCACTTTCTTGAAAGGCACCCAGTCATCGAACCCGCATAACGATTACTGTCAACATTTCGTGGACACTGGCCAACGTCCACAAAATTTCATCCGCGACGTTGGCTTGGCCGACCGTTTCGAAGAATATCCCAAATTGCGTGAACTGATAAAATTGAAGGACGATTTGATCGCGACGACGGCTGCTCCGCCCATGTACTTGAAAAGTGATCTCTTAACGTTTGACCTGAAAGAGCTCAATTCAAAATTTGACGTTATTTTAGTGGAACCCCCTTTAGAAGAGTACCAGAGGACGATGGGGGTGACGAACATGCAGTTTTGGAGTTGGGAGCAGATCATGCAGCTGGAAATCGGCGAGGTCGCCGCCGCCCGCAGCTTCGTCTTCTTGTGGTGCGGCTCGTCCGAGGGCCTCGACATGGGCCGCAACTGCTTGAGGAAATGGGGCTTCCGACGGTGCGAGGACATCTGCTGGATCCGGACCAACATCGACAACCCGGGACATTCCAAGAACCTCGAATCCAAGGCGGTGTTCCAGCGCACCAAAGAGCATTGCCTGATGGGCATCAAGGGGACGGTGCGTCGCTCCACCGACGGCGACTTCATCCACGCCAACGTGGACATTGACCTGATCATTTCCGAGGAGACCGAGTATGGCTCGCTGGAGAAACCGGTCGAGATCTTCCACATAATCGAGCACTTTTGCCTGGGCCGGCGGCGCCTACATGTGTTCGGCCGCGACTCCACTATCCGCCCTGGCTGGCTCACAATCGGCCCCGAACTGACCAACAGCAACTTCAACGCCGACTTGTACGCCGGCTATTTCTCCAACGGACAGGCGACCACCGGCTGCACAGAACGAATTGAGGCCCTGCGGCCCAAGTCGCCCCCGCCCAAGGGAAAAGGAGCCCCCGGGGGCAGAGGCCGGGGGGGATTCTCGAGGGGCCGCGGCAGGGGCAGATGAGCCCTTATATGATTACAAATAAACTATTAAGATAAATATACAAGTAAAAATAAAGAAAAGCTCTCGTAATATTAATTATAATGATCGCTTTTCAAATAAAATAACAATTATTGAAAAAAATAAGTAAGCTTTTTTTTATTAAATTTTATAAAGTTTTGAAATACCATATAAACGAAAATATTCGTTGACTCTAGAGATTATTGATTTTTAAAATACAAACGTTTAAAATGTTTTTTATTTTACCTTAATTCTTTATTATTTTTCCCATAATAATATAATTAACCCTGAAGATGATCTAAGAAAAGATTAAAAGCTTCGAAATAAAAGATAAAGTGTTATTTATTGACCGAAACCCCGAAATATCTCAACTAAGTTATGTTGGTAGGTAAAGGAGGCAGGCCGAGCAAAGAATCGCCCCCCAAGGAGAAAATCTATTTTTTCAGAACTATATTTTAACAAAAGTATTACTTATGGTACATAAATGTATATTTCAAAATATTTATTTTTGTATTAAGGGAAGATGGTGGGGGGGGGGGGAGGTGGCGGCTACGTGAACTGGAATCTTTTGCAAATTAAATATGTACATTATATCCAATTGGCTACGTTTTGTCAAATTTTGAGACTTCATCAGAATCTTTTTTGTTTCTTTTATGATGAAATCTTGAAATCACTGAGGATGTCCTCTGCTTGATGCTAAAAACATGCACCTATACCGGGTGAGTTTTTTATCTTGAGACAGTCTTATAATTCAAAAACAGTGCATTAAATGGAAAAAAGTTTCAAATAAAAGTTTATTTATATCAAGGGGGAAACTAAACTACGCTATTGTTTGTCGATCTAGAACAAGCTTTCAAGGGTATTTCAAGGTCAACTTCTGTTTTTTAAATGGAAACCTATATATTTCTTTTCATATTCATAATCTACAAGAAAAACTGATCAACTTTCATAAGAACTATTCTTTTATTTGACATCAAATAAACAAAATATTAAATCAATTATTAGATCTCAAAAAATCCTAATAATTATTTTTAACAATTATTCAACCTAATTATCAAATAATAATGATCAAGTATTTAATTATTTATATTGAAATTTAGTACTCTCTTCAAGATGGATTACAAAATTACATGTGTATAATTTCAGCTCTGTATCTCAAATGGATTCCGAGCGGCAGGGGGGTCGAAATTGGCTCAAATGGTTCGTGTAAATAGCGTACAGCGTGTACGGCCAAGACAATGCTCGAACTTGGCCTGTGCTCACGGTGTGCGCTTTAATAAATATTAAAGAAATAAATGTGCTTGTTTTGTATTACAAAAAGAATCAATCTTGGTTGAATATTTGATACTCTGTGAGACGCAGATCATTTTCAACATGTTTAAAATTGATTTTATAATGCTGAGAACGTCACTTCGCATAAATATGTAATTCAAAATAGCAAAATTATATTTAAATTTAAGACCATTTGAGAAATTGTTGTAAATTTTGTCCAAGCAAAATTCCTTCAATGATATACCTCGAATTCACTATGCTTTATTTTTTGATTGCTGCCCATTGTAATTTTTTCTTTGTCGTTTTGTTTTGCGACCCATGTTTAAGAAGTTCTGAGATACCTAGACATTCCCCGAGCCACAAATGGCGCTCACATAGAGGTGTACTAAAACTTTTTGAATTCTTTTTTCCAGCTATGTACCAGGTGTAGAAGTATGAAACCGGAATTTCCCTAAAGATGGTGCTAGCCATCTGTTTTGGGGGGACTGTAAGACCGCTACTGCAGCGCCATCATCTCTCTGAAAACTGACGAAGATTTTCAACCCAAGTTCCATACACCGGTATATTTTTCTATAACCTTAAACATGTCGAGTTTTGTGCCTACGAACTACGATTTGCGGACCACATTGGTTTTCTGTGATCATTTGAAGAAAACTGCTGCAGAATCCCGTGTCAGTGGGAGATGATAGCGCTGCAGTAGCGGTCTTACGGTCCCAAAACAGATGGCTAACACCATCTATAGGGAAATTCCGGTTTCATACTTCTACACCTGGTACACATAGAGTAATATAGAGTGGAAGGCTACCGTATATAGAAAAAGCACTCTCTAGCGACTGGAGGGCGAAAACTTCTTAAGAGCTATCCAAAGATCATAGAATATTCAAAGCCTTTGTCTTAGATAAAAGATACATACCCTTTATGTTATATATATATATAAGAGTATTTTTACTCTTGATAATGTCACCAAAATTTGCCCAGAAGAGAGCGATTTCCGCCATTTTATTGCCCAATGGTTTCGCCCTGGACTCGCCAGAGAGCTCAGTAACTCGTATACGCTAAAATACATTGGCTCCTTATGGTTTCATAATTCCATACCTGGTACACCACGAAATACATTGATTTCGGAGAGACGTATGTGGCTTTCTTTTCCATCAGGTCATTCGCGCACACCGAATATTTATGTAAACACTTGGAACTGTAGCTGGTTATGATAAACGCGTCTACTGTTTTATTTGTTATCTACAGGACCGATTTTTACAATTTGACACTCAGCCACTGAAAAAGATGGATTTTGAAGCCGTTATTGAATAGTGTTCTAGTTAATTGGGTAATTTTTTAAGTCGAAAACAATCATGAAAAAATAAATAATAATTGAGCATTGATAGAGAAATAATTTATGAACAAAAAAAAAGTTCAATAATATTATAACAAAAAATTCATAAATAAACAACTAAATGAAATATTTTACAATTGGCGAAAAATCACAAGATGTGACAATAACATTAATTGAAAATATAAAAATAATTTTTATAGAAAAACAATTAAAACCTGCTTCAAAAAAATTAAATGCAATAAATAAAATAATAATAACTTAAAAATCAAATAAAATGCACTAAAAGGTATAAAATAATTATCTTATTTAGTTACAACTAAACGATAATAAAATATTAACATGAAATCACTTTTTGAAGTCGGTGCTAAACAAACTATACCTATAAGCGGGCGTACCTGCCAAACGCACTAAGTAAGATCCGTCAAGTGCGATTCATAAAATTTATGTTTGGCTCCGACTTCAAAAAGTAATTTCATCTTAATATTTCGTCGTTTAGTTGTAACTAAATAAGATAATTCTTTTACACCTTTTAGTGTATTTTATTTGATTTTTAAGTTATTATTTTATTTGTTGCATTTAATTTTTTTGAAGTCGGTTTTTTTTTATAAAAATTATTTTCATTTTTCTCTTTTTAATGATGTTATTAATAGTGACTTAATATAATACCTTGCATGCATCTCGTAAGAGAAAGCGTCGGGCTAATGAATCAGAAAATGATAATAAAATTCAATTCCTAAATATAGAAATTCTCTCGAAACGTTTGCGGGTTTCAAATTAATGTTTTAAGATTTTTTATTAAAGATTTTATTTATTACTAGCTGCAAGGCCCGCCTTCGGCGGCCCTCTTACTAGTCAGGGGCACGCCCCCTGGACCCCTAACCCACGAATCCCACCCTCACACTACACTCCCCCCAGTTTTTGCATTTCTAGCACTCTAGAGACCCACAGATTATGTATACAAAATTTGGTTGAGTTTGCTCCAAGGGCAAGAATTTTCATTTTTTGACCCCCCCCCCATCCATTTTGGGTGGTTAGTTTTTGCATTTCTAGCTCTCTAGAGGCCCACAGATTATGTATACAATATTTGGTTGAGTTTTCTAAGAGCAAGAATTTTCATTTTTTGACCTTCCCCCCCATTTTGGGTGGTTAGTTTTTGCATTTCTAGCTCTCTAGAGGCCCACAGATTATGTATATAAAATTTGGTTAAGTTTTGTCAAAGAGCAAGAATTTTCATTTTTTTGACCCCTATTTTGGGGACGCCCCCCCATTTTGGGTGGTTAGTTTTTGTATTTCTAGCTCTCTAGAGGCCCACAGATTATGTATATAAAATTTGGTTGAGTTTGGTCCAAGAGCAAGAATTTTCATTTTTTGACCCCCCCCCCCCATTTTGGGTGGTTAGTTTTTGCATTTCTAGCTCTCTAGAGGCCTACAGATTATGTATACAAAATTTGGTTGAGTTTGCTCCAAGGGCAAGAATTTATATATTTTTCTCCTTCCCCCTTTTTGGGTGGTTTTTGGGGGGAATTTTTTAAACAAAAGTTGTCAGAAATCACATCCCCTACAACTTTGCTCATTATAAAATTTCCCGTAGAGTTAATAGTTTAAGAGTTATTTGATAATTTTCATTCGTGCACCCCCCAAACCCCCTTTTGGGGTCAAAATATCAAAACGTTATATAGCTAAAAACGTAAGTTAGAAGACCTCTGATACAAATATGAAATTTCATAATAATCCCTTCAGCCGTTTTGACGTGAATCGTGAGCAACTTTTCGCGGAAACCACTGAGACAGACATACAGACAGACAGACAGGAATTTTGTTGAGGGTGTTTTCGTTCATAACTTTGCTTGAAACGTGTGCAACCAAAATTTGGCGTGATTTGGACCAATGTACAGAGTACAGACAAAACCTTAATTTTATATATATAGATAATTTCGATTATTTGGTCATAAGAATTGGAGATTTAGGTTATTTCGTCGTTGATCATATCATCAGAACTTGACCAAATTAATATGGGACCACTCCTAAGGTACCGCCTTTCCAATAAAAAAAGATTAATCGAAATCGGTTCATAAACAAAGAAGTTAGGCCTGAACAAACCTAACAAAAAAGGTCTAATTCCAATGAAAAAAAAACGGGACCAATCGGAAACTAGACTGAACCCAATGCAAAAAAATCTTCAAAATCGGTTCACAATTGGCAAAGATATCAGTTAACATAGACACAAAAAAAAAAATCAGAACCTCCTCCTTTTTTGAAGTCGGTTACAAATAGGGGAGGACACTAATTTAAATTCGAAGAGGCCTCAACGACATGAAGTGAAGTGTTGGACTACGAAGTAGAAAGTTGGATTACAAAGGATGTAAATAAGCTACAAAACAACAACCCACTCATTTTTTATTATTATTCAGTTGCACTAGTAGATACTACCTATATTCTACACGGAAATGACGAAAAGTTTGCAATATTTTTCTTCCAAAGTTAAAGTGGGGGGTTTAAATTCCTTTAAATTAGCTCCCTGTACGTCTGTGGACGTGGGGCGCTCTTTTCCATCGTATAAATCAATAATTTTAAGTAGACATAATAACCTGAAGATAATTTAGAAAAATACTTGTAAACATAAATTATTCATAATTACAATCAAATTTTAATTATTTTTGAGATCCTATGTTAATTATTTATTTATTTTAATGGCCTTCGGTAACTGTAGCCCATTTTGGCCATTGAGTGTTCGTGTGTGTGTGTGTGTAAATTATTGTAGTGATCAGATTATAGCTGGTCAAATATTTGCATTATTTTATTAGTTTATTATTTGTACGTCAATAAGAAAAGCTTGTTAATATAAAAAATAAAAGCAATACAATCGTCCCTGTGAAATAATCCCCCCCCCCCCCAGTATTTTTTCGATCACATTTTTGAAACATTATTATATTTATTATGTTGATTTTTTTCAAAGTGCACCTAATATTTCTTGGAGCTTAAAGATTTTTTAATATATTAAATATGATGAGAATTCTGTCCAATGTTTTACCCGAAGGGTGAACCGCGGCGTAATATCGAGTACACCTACTTCCACTTCCATTTTCATTTCCAAGTAGAAGACAATAGATGTAGGGGCATTACCCAAAATAATTTGACATGATTCCAAAAACGTGTACACCTAATTCCAATCGCGGTTCACCCCTCGGTTTTACCCAATAAAAGTACATATTGACACTTTTGGTGTCTATAGCTTACGTTATCATTTTATTCCTTTCATAGCACTCCTTGAAATATATAGTCATTTTGTCTTCAATTTTAATTTTTTAGCGCATAAAAAAATTTATTTTGCCATCTTTTACTGCATATATTTGCATATTTCAGCGTGTACTGCATATTACTTGCATATTTCAGCATTATCAACTGCATATTTTATGGCATATTTTGGCACTTTTTAGTGCATAAAAATCCGGTCTCTAGTTATAACCAATTTATTCGCCCCAAAAAATCCTAAAATTTTGCTTTTTTTTAACCGACTGATTAGCTCCAATAGCAATAGTGTTGACTAAATTTTGAATTCTGTTGCAGACAGTTAAGTTAGAACACTCTGTATAGAAAGTATATTTAATTTAAAGTCTAGAAGCTTCGGCAAGAATTCACATCAAATAATTTATTGTATTTACTTTTCATAAATAATACTACATATAATTCTTTCATTTTTCACATAAGTAGGCATTGATAAAATAAAATTTAAATTCTGTTTATTTATTTGATAACATTTTTTTTTTTTTAATTTCAATATAGTATGTATTCTAATACCCTATATGTAAACATTTATTTAAAATTTTTTGAATAGAAAAAACAAATATTTTAATAAAATTAAAATGACATATTAATCATATATATATATATAAATATTATAGATATTTCATAATTTATACATTATAGTTTTTTATATGTATCTATTTATTAGATATTTTATTTATTTTTTTGATTTTTTTTTTTTTTTTTTAGTTAAATAATTAAAAATATATAATCTCTTTTATAGATTAAAAAATTATTAAACAAATTGGTTGAAAATATGGAAAGCAAAAAGTGTGTTTTACATTTCTTCTATCGGTAGAAAGATTGCCCTGAGGATGGATGTTGCCATTGAGTTGGATACGCTGCCGAGTCTGGATATTGGCGAACTGAAGCTGACGGAACCGGAACGGCCGCTCCGGCCACCGGAACTGCCGGAGGCACATAATGCGCGCCGGTAGTTGGTTGATAGCCGCCCACCTGCCGGTACCCAAAGTGCGTTCAAATTAGACATAGAAATACATATTTACTATAAGTAAATATTAGACTGAATAAAGATGAAGGTTTTCGAAAATATATTCTTATAATATACTTTATTTAATATGTTTCACCAAGAACCTACAGACCTACACCATTCTACCTTAAAAAATATACCGGGTGAGTTTTTTATCTTGAGACAGTCTTATAACTCAAAAACAGTACATTATATGAAAAAAAAGTTTCAAATAAAAGTTTATTTATATCGAGGGGGAAACTAAACTACGCTATTGTTTGTCGATCTAGAACAAGCTTTCAAGGGTATTTTAAGGTCAAGTTCTGTTTTTTAAATGGAAACCTATATATTTCTTTTCATATTCATAATCTACAAGAAAAACTAAACAACTTTCATAAGAACTATTTTTTTATCCGACATCAAATAGACAAAATATTAAATCAATTATTAGATCTCAAAAAAATCCTAATAATTATTTTTAACAATTATTCAACTTAATTATCAAATAATAATGATTAAATAATTAATTATTAAATAAATAATTTAATAATAATTAATAATTTTATAATTTTTCGAAACTGTTCTGTGACATTTCAGAGTGTATAGTGTATCGCAAGTCTTATGGATGAATTCCAACATTTCTTTTTTTTAAACAGATTTACAACACGATAAAATGAAGCTTGTGAGTGTGTATTCCTATCAGGAAAACCATCGGCATCCATTTCAATGGCAGCCCCATAAAACTTCTTCCACATTCACCATAAATTAAGACAATAAATTTTAATTTTCTCATTACATATCAAAGAATAATTGATACGTCAACAAGAATTATTTGACCGCGCTGATTTG